>JAUOBW010278429.1:0-10712 GCA_032360285.1 Lepidozona retiporosa | reverse complement strand
TGATAAAAAAGTCAACTTAATGTCAATTTAAAGATTTTTTTGTCAAAAATTTCCTAAATTTGACCTAATTTATGCAAGTTTTTGGTTGTTCTTGTTGTTAAAAATATTATTTTTTCTAGAAATATTATATTTTATACCCTTAAATGGGTTTATTTGTAGGCTATTCTCTAAACTATGTAGTATCACAAAGGTTCTGGCTTCTTAAACCACCATAATTTTCAATTTTTGACTATTTTAAAAGTAAATAAGCATTTTTTTGATTTATTCTTTGAAAACCTAGCAATTACTCTCTTAATACACTTAATGTTGTTTTAAAAAATATTTGAAAGATAGATCTTTTTAATTGTTTTTGAAAGTGATAGGGTTTGTAGTTAGCTTTCAGAAAATATATAGTTTATGGGGGCCCTTCTTATAAAAAAAGTAGATTTACTGTGAATTTTAAGAATTTTTATCACAAAAATCAAAATTTGACCTAATTTTTGACATTTTTTGTTTGTTTTTGTTTAAAAAAATAAGATTTTTCCATGAATGTTGAATTTAATTACCCTTAAATGGTTCACATATTTGCAAAATATCTATAATCTGAGTAGTATTGCAAAATTTCTGACTTCCTTACTACATTTAATTTGAATTTTTGGCCAATTTTTAGGTAAATTTAGCAATTTTTTGAAATATCTCTTGAATAATCTCGCGTTACTCCCTTAATATACTAAATTTTGCTTTAAAAAATATCTGAAAGATAGATCTTTCTAATTCTTTTTGAAAGTGGTAGGAATTGTAATTAGCTTTCAGAAAATATATATGTATTGGGGGGCCCTTTGTACATAAATTTATGTTTTTTTAACAATAACATCAATTTTATGACTAAAATATGCCAAAATTCATGAGTTTATACAATTTTTTCAGCTATTTTTGAAAATTGACGACTATTTTTATTATTTTTAGTGTCATATTGTTGATTAAATTTGTAATATTGTAAAAGTTTATCATTATATTCTTCATAAAAAAATACTAGATAAGAAATACTATAATATTTCATGATTCTACAATCCTATTTTTAAAAAATTGCGTTTTAGCAGCACTTTTAAGGTAAAATTATTTAACGAAGCTGGATTTACGCATATTGTTGAAACTCAAACAGCCATAAAATCAAAACTAGAGTAGCTATTGACCTAATTTTTTTTTTATTTTGCTAGGAATTATATCTAGTTTAAATGCAAGTTAATTTAAGGAGGATTCAAGAGTATGGATTGTAGGCCAAATTTCCAGAGCTGGGCCCACTGTGTGCTCGGATCCGCATAGCAACCGTCTATTGTTGTGCGTGAATCCGCATAGCAACCAGGTCTATTGTTGTTTTTAAATCTATAATATATAATAGAATAATGAATACCTATTATGAATATGCGGGGAGTTTCTAATTTTTTTTACGGGAATTTCTAAAATTTCAAGGGAATTTCTAAACAATTTCTTGGAAATTCCTGGACAATAGAATAGCCAACCACAATGAATATTTAATGAACCCAACAA
Organism: Lepidozona retiporosa; assembly: GCA_032360285.1. Taxonomy (NCBI): domain Eukaryota; kingdom Metazoa; phylum Mollusca; class Polyplacophora; order Chitonida; family Ischnochitonidae; genus Lepidozona; species Lepidozona retiporosa. Next base: position 9,185 of record JAUOBW010278429.1, on the reverse strand, counting down.
TAGATCTATTTAATGAACTCAACAATAGAGCTATTTAATGAATATATAATAGAGCTATTTAATGAGCCCAACAATAGAATAATTAATAGGAATTCATGAATAATTAATGAGCACCTATCAGCAAGATTAAGCTTGTAAAAATATAGGTGGTGGATACCATTGCAAACCTTCAACTGAGAAATATTTATTTAATTGATTTATACAATGAAAGTAGGTGAAAGAAATTATACTTACTTGCTAAGGCTATCTTATAGCAGAATCCCTTAAGTATCGTCTTTTCTTTTCTTCTTACATTTTCGTCAGCCGGGCATCTAGCGTGAGCACACGATGCAATGTTTTGGTTGTACCGGACTTCGAGTCCTCTTATCTCACCAGATAACAATTTAAATAAGGCTCAGAATTTTCTTGTGATTTCCATTCCATTAGAGCACATTTATTTTGTTTGTTCAAAACTTATCACGCTTTATGTTTATTTTTATGGTAAAACTTAGTTAAGGTTGCCTGGTGTTAAATCACTGTTTTTTGTGACCTAAACCAAAATAACTATGTTTCCAAATGATAAACTAATTAAACCAATGGAAAGAGCTTTAGTATGTTTTTTTGTCTAAAGACTCAAGCTAAAGTTGAGCCACACTAACTAATTCCTAAAAATATATGTATATTTAACCTTCTGGTTTCGGAGTATTAAACATTTCAAATTTTCTATTATGACAGTAACGGCTAGCATCTTTATTTATAAGTATATATAGCCTTCGATTCCCTAGATTCGCCAGAGCCCATTAGCCAGTAAAAAAATTGTTGATACCATTGCACTGTTACCGACAGGTACCACGAGGAGGTTTGGGTTGACTTATAAGTCTTAAATATTACAAGGTATAGGAAAGTACTCATCTTACCCATCTTTTTGTATTTTTTTTGTTTTAAAAAATAGTTTTTTTAATTTTTTGACTTATACAAAAACATTCTATTAATTTTAGATAGCATACAAAGGGGCACTTAGAGCTCTCTCAAAATTTCATTAAACAGAGATAAAATGTCTTAATGGAACAAAACTCCTTCCAGATAAACATACTTTCCTAAAGGATGAAAATCTAGCAAACTGTTGATGTCTGTTATGACATATGTGGCAGTAAAATTGACCTCATATGCGTGATAATGAGTATCAAACTGAATAATTTTTAAAACATTACAGATCAAAAGTGGTATATTTTAATCAAAGAGTATACATTCAATATGGCCGAAAATATACTCATCATTTTCAAAGCCAAGTACAACAACTTCTCTTTCATTATATCGCTGCCCGTCTATTAAAACAGCTTTACTAACTGTAAGTGGATCATCAGGAGAAACATTTAATGTCGAAATGATGAGTTCCTGAACAGTTTTTTCAAAAAATTCGATCGTTACTTCTTGAACGAAAACCCCTTGTGGCAATTTAGAATCTAACAAGTTATTTTGCTTGTAATGTAAATACATGAGCATTTGGTGTTTTTAGCCATTGTTTTACATAAATTTATACGGTTTTTACTTTGCTGTACACATATCTTGGAATAACTGTGCTTTGCTTCAAACCGTAATGTCTTTATTAGAGGACCATACTTTTCAATCATTTTAGGATAATGCCTAAGATAGTGCGATTTGGGCTTTAAATTGTAGTCAGGAAAGATAGTTAAATAATTCAAGAAGAACTCATCAATTAAAACTCGTAAGACTAAAAGTTCATCTTAGCTAAATGTGGGAGAACAAATACGCTCAAGGATGTCTAAAAACTCGATATAATTCATCCTTACAAAATCATCAAGTGGAATAAAATCACCAATTAAGAAAGGCAGCAATCGCATCAAGTTCCACATTTCGTAGGCAGTTTGTTTTACTTTAAATTCCGTTAATGGTTTTATTTTAACGATTTGTGGTTTATTATATTAGACTTATCAATATTAGAATAAACAAATGTCAAAATCTGGGCATTAAATTGCTCGATTTTTAGTATTTTCTGTTTGGCAAGATGGATTATTACGCCGGTAACGAGATCAACCGCAAAACCCTCAAATAGATCATGAGCAATATCTGGTGATAGCCCGGAAGTAACATGAAGATAATTCACATCATTTAAGGATGAATTATAATTAATCCCATAGATAGAACTAAGAGATGGATCTGTTTCAACTGCTTTAGCATTATTATCATAGCCTAGCTTAGATCGTAATATAAAAACTTTAATTTTAACCTTTTGGTTAAGTTGGTCTCGCACAAAGTTACAAAACCTGCACACCCTTTTAACGGTATAAAAATTACATTGAAAGCCCCCTAAAGCATGTGCTGCTAAATTATCTGCTATAATCATTGACAGCGTACCATAGAATAAATATGCAGCACCCTCAAATTTGATTTCTATGCCATCACATTCCAGTTTTTTTAAATCATCAATCAATGGTTTTAAAAGTGTTTTATACCCATATTTATTTTTAAAAGATGCTGGAGATAGAATTACCAAATTTATATCTTTTAGACGGCTACGGTATTTTGCAGGAAGATTCCCAAGCACAAAATAAAAGGCTGAAACTTTATACTTTACAGTTTTTTTACCAAGAGGGTTAACAATATTGAAATCGTCATGGTACAATATAATTTCAAGGGTGAATTTATCTGAGTTAAATAACTCATTGTCCGAGTAATGAGAACAGTTAGAAAATTCAGAAATTAAGCTAGTATTTAATGTTTTTGCTTTTAATACTTCTCCTAAAATATCTTCATGTTTTAAAATTATATCAAGAGATGAGTTGATAGGGACATATTGGTATGTATCTAATTTAGAAGTTGTACCGTCATAGCCAGCTGTAATTTCTATAGGTTCAATATATTCTGACTTAGCTTTTATATAATTCGACAGAGCTTTCTTACCAATAAAGGCCCTTAAATGCTAAAGAAAATTCGCTTTCACAGTCGAGACAAGCTTTTGTTTCAAAATCTAAATTTAATTGTGGCTGATTGCGATTATTAGAATCTTTAATTATTTTTTGTGCTGTTTTCGATCGATTTCAAGAAGTGTTACAAGTTTCTCACTTATGAAACAAGTTGCTTGAATAGTTATATTATGTTTTCCCTCAGCTCAAGTAAAAAAGAAGCAACACTATCCATGTAATCAAAAGGTTGGTCATGGTAAGCCTCCTGTGGTGTATCTTCCACCTCGTCAACATTGCTAGCCTCGTTAATATCACAAGCCTCGTCAGTATCAGACGCCATTGTCGCATCAAAGGAATCATCGTCACATTCCATAGTTTCTTTATTATTGTGTTTAGTATAGAACCTTGCATGGCTTGATTTCACATGTCTGTGATAACTTTGTATATTTGTATATTGACGCGGGCAAGAACTTATACCACATGTATATTTAAAATCATGCGAAAATCCATGGTTTTCCCAAATATGTCTAGTAAACCGATAAAAATGTTCTGTCTCATACTGACAAGGTAAAAACGAGCAGGCAAATCTCTTCTGATTAGCTAAAGGCATAAAGATTGGCGTTTTTTAGTACTTTATAAGATCCTAAAAGAAAAGCTAACTAAATAAATTCCCTGTTTAATATTGGCATAAGTTAAAAACGAAAGACCAAATCTACCCTCCTATTTTGCAAAAGGCATGAGAATGTAAACATATATTTAGACTTTATTTCTAAATAATTACTAATGTAAAAATAACTTAGATGAAAGAGAAAACTTTTGATGAAGAGATTAATGTCCAGAAATGTTTATATTTTTGCGAAAAATAAGTAATTTTCGTACCCAGGACTATTTGCAACGGAGTAATAAAATTTTAAGAAGGATGGGGCGAGGTTGTTTTTGGAACATTCTAGTATTGTACACGCCTGCGAAAAGTATCACACAAAACACCGGGCGTTATTCTCTTACGCCTTAAAGTTCTAAAAAACAGTTTCTAGATATACAATCCCGTAAAGGCATCGTCTGATACCTTTAAAGCATTACATGAGACGTTATAGGTGTATCAGTATAGAATACTAGATAAAGTCTTGTAAAAAACCTCTCAAACTCTGAGTGTTGTCGTGGGTAAATCTAGACCCGTAATGGACTTACAGACTGCTCTTGGATAAAGGATAGCTCATATTGACATGAGCTATCCTTTATCCCAAGGTCAATGTTTGCAGCTGATTGAACAATGCTTCACTGCTCTCAAAAAAGTGATATCTAATGTATATTATTCTGGGATTAATTGCATACGATGTAAATATATCCATAGTAATGAGCGAAATTCCCCACAATGTCATCCAAGTTTTATAACTAGAGATACACAGTATAAATGTTTTTGAAACCAATGGTAAGACGCAGCATAGAGATATTGATTTCACAGCTAGAATAAGAAATAATTCTCCGTTACTGCGAGTGGCTATCGTTGATGGAACTGTGGGAGTAGAGTGCTTGGAAAAGTGGGAACATATCATAGCACCGCAATATTTTTGGGTATTCCTGTTAGGGGTCCGCATTAGCCTAATTTTTATTTTATTAATATTTTTAAACAATTTCCGTTCACATAAAAAGGATTTTCTCTAATCCCATTTCATTTTTTCAAACATATTCGGTACTTCATCCCTCTCGATGCATACCCCATCAAACAAATAATAAAAATAATTTCAGGATATTGTCACGAACCCAAATCTTCCTTCTCCCGAACAATATTGATGGTGTCTGAAGGATGAAAAATACGGCGAAGAGATGGCAACAAAACTACCGAATCTAGATGGAATTTCAAATCTTATCTGCAACTCTTCGGTATGTTCAGACATAAGGTGCTCATTGGTAACAGGCGGAACTAAACTATATTTCTAACCTCACTTATATATATTATTCTAGCAAAAATTAAAAAATAAATTGCAAAATTCTAACAAGTCTTATAATATGTAGAAGGTTATTTGACATGAAATGACGGCAAAAAAAATAATTATGACGCTATTGTGACGGTATATATTTTCGAGTAATATTTGGATGTGTTTTAAAGTATATAAAGTGGTATATCCGTATTTCGTTTATAAAATACACCGATCATATTTATTTTTATGTCATCTATTTCAAATTTTGACAGAGTTTTTTTCTAAACAAAATTTCGAAATAACGTCAATTTTTAATGACGTCAAAAGTCCGACTTGCCGTAAATTTCATGCTCTCCACCAAAGATTTTCGGAATCCTCGATAAATTTTGATTAAGAAAAGGTATTAATATTCTAATCCCCATCGAAAGCCTAAGGGAATTTAATGCCGCCCGGACTAATAATTCCGATGACCAAGTAATAAGGAACCATGTCTAAGTTGATTATTTTTAAGTAAAAGCCACATTGAACTTCATATCAAAGAATTTGCCCGAAAATTAAAAAAAATAATTTATAAAAATTTTCGCAGATAAATTTTAGGAATTATCAGAAAATCTTATCGATATTGAGCAAGGGGTTAAAAAGTTATTCCATATTAAGTAAAGCTGTGGGCCTACTAGCCCCCCAGTCTAGGTAGGGTTAAACTGCTGATTACAGACTAAGGCAGTCCAATGCAGTCTTAATTTATTCCTAGGGGTTGCCTTTTGCACACGTGGCTAATATGTACCACTCTAACGAAGCTTTCCTTATTTTGTTTAATCGACCAAATAAGATTATTCTTAGTTATTTGGCAAACAAGACTAACGTTTTTAAGACCCCAAAAAACAACTTTGTTTTGGAATGATGTTTGTATTGTAAGTCGTTGCAATTTAATCTTCAGATATTAACTTTTTTATTTCATTGCACTTTTTTTTTACAATAGTTTAAAAACTTATTTACACTAGTTTTCTAGGAAATGGCAAAACAGACTTATTACAGTGTTTTACTTTCCTGGCGACAATATCAAGATCTTCTGGTATTAATATTGATTTACTATTGTTGTTGTTATTATAGGTGTTACAATAGATAAAATGATTTTGCGCCAGATAAGCTGCTAAATATGTCATTTTCATGGTTGGCATGGTTATGTCTCTCATTAGTACATGGAAAGCCTGATGTTGATCATCTCATACCTTATTCTCAAGGTGGCCATACAGATATCAGACGTACACACAGATATGTCCGTGATTGTCAACCGATCATTCATGGCAATTCAACCTTTGAATCTATAAAGCCTGTTAATGTAGAATCGACTTTTGAAACAAAATACATAGCTTATAAATTTAGTGGTACAGACCACCAGTATGGTCACAGAACAATTATCAAGAACCCTCTACATATGATATCGGTATTAGAACCTTTAAAACCAGGGTCTTGTGAGACTAAAACTTTAGGATATGTACATGAGTCAGCAAAACAGGAAAATTGTCGCATAGCGATAAATGCAGGTTTTTTTAATCCAAACATTGGAAACGATTATGGACGCTGTCTCGGGAACATTATTAGTAATGGGCGGTTAGTCCAAGATTACAAAGGAATACAAAACTCTAACTTTGGAATACGTGCTGACGGTTCTATTGTAATTGGTTATTTATCGGAAGATGATGTAAACAATAAAACAAATCCGTTTGTTCAGTTAATCAGCGGCGTTGGTTGGATTTTGCGAAATGGAGAAAGCTATCTAAGCGAGAGCGAGAAAGCTGAATGTAAAGAAACCGAAACAACTGGTACCTTGCAAACTTTTTTTACTGTGAAATCAGCAAGGACGATGATTGGTACCGATGTCAATGGGTATGTTCATATTGTACAATTTGATGGAAAGACTCACGAAAGAGGGTAAGTTTGTTTTATTAGATCACCGGTGAAATAGTTTCTTGAAGGGTTATAGCCCCCTAAAAAATAAAAATCTATAGCACCATATTTTTCTATCTACATTATAGCTATAATTTACTCTCCAAAGCTCCCCTCCTGATCTTTGGCCACTTTTCGTATGGAAATAGTATTTAAAGTCGAAAAAGGTATTTATGACTTCTATGAATTAACTGACTTTGATGTCCTATTTTTGGGAAGAAATGTACCTGATGCCCTTCCTAACGCGGTAATGTAGGGAACCAGGTCTTTTTATCGTGGGGCCACACACTGGGGGATTTGCCAACCAAGGCTAATGACCATCCCCTGGCCATTTAAGCAGTTTAATGTCATACTCAGGACCAAGTTGATTACGTTTTTATCACCTTGTGTATAATGATCTTTTCACGTTTGTGTTCTCGCTGTACTTATGCCTTTCAATAAGACCTAAGCGATACGTGTACGCCATTGTATCCACTAAATGTATTAGAAAATCCCCGTTTCATACATAGTCAAGAAAACGTACCATCAAATTATTCATTGATAGGCCTGTGACGTTTTCTAAACCAATAAAAATAAATTATAAAATAATTTCGAGTGGTATGTTGAAAAAAATGGTAAAAAATTTTGTCTCTGACATTTTTCTACAGTCAGTCCGGGTAATATGTACGTCAAACTATTTATCTTTTAAGGAAAATTCAGGGAAAATTGCAATCAAGGCAACAATCCTACATGAAAAACTGAATTGCAAAAAGAAAAAAACAAAGCGAAAAGACAAAATGTTGTGTGATAAAAATCCAAATTAAACTTAACTGTAAATTTAAAAAATCGCACAGTAAAAACCGTGTACACAGAATATAATAAAAAAGCAGTGTGCCAGCAGGCAACAAATAAATTCAGAAACAGTAAAACACCTTCAAAACAATAAAAGCCTACACTGTAAAAAGGGTTTAATAAAAAACAGAGTTGCAAAAATAATTAAAAAAGCGACAAGAAAACTTGTGTGATAAAAAACAAAATTCAACTTAACTGTAAAAAATCACACAGTTGAAGAAAACGTGTACGCAGAATATAAAGCAACAGGAAAGAAACTTTAAGGGCGCCCACAAATAATCATTTCATTTTTCCATTAAAATATAATCGTGTAATAATTGTTTATTTTAGTCTCAGTCTGTACGAAGCTGTTGATTACTTGAAAAGTATTGGTTTGGTAAATGCTATCAACTTTGACGGTGGAGGTTCAGCTACTTACGTGCAAGGATCCACGATTATCAATTATCCTTCTAATAAATGGTAAACTTCTACTTAGTTCAAGTGGCCAATAAACCTTTTTCCAGGTAGCGCATTTTATAATAATTGATTTTTATATTTTTTCACGTAATGTTGATTTTAATATTTTTCACTAATGTAAATATAAAACAAATTTAAATTATTCTCAATGCAATATATTACAATCATGTTTTATTATTTTTAGTTAGGCGAGAACAATTTGATTTGTTGATCTACAGGTCTGACCGACCATATTGTCCCGTTATTTCAAATGATAATAATACCATTGATATATTTTCTGTTTCATTCATTCTTTCATGAAATGATGTTGAAAATTTGTCCCACGGTTCTATTTGTATTTACATGAGTTTATCCAGTTTTGTTGTTTTTAGCTCATCGAACGAATGTGTATTAAGAAAATATGGAATGTATAATTTAGATTACTGTATGTTTTTAGTGTAATCGACCCTTTCATTATAATCAATATTATAATTATTATTTTGCCGACCGACCAAGTATACCTACCAACGTAAACAAACCACCCATAGTTCGACAAATTAAATTGTACTCACCTTTTATTGTTATTATATTCACTTAATAACAGACTTGGTTGCTAATAAACAAGTTACAGAACATAAAATAAAATCATTCAAGTTATTTTAAAGTAGTATTGCTTGAGTACGATTTTATTTTAATTACAGTTTTACTACAAACTCATATTTTATTTGTATTTTTAACTACATAATACTTACTACATTATGTGAGAACTTTAGAACTATCTTCGAAAAAATCTTCTTGTTTTTGAGTACAGCGGCCCCCAAAAATCTAAAAAATACACAAAAAAGTACATTTTTTAAATTTTCCCGAAAATGGCACTTTAAATTTTTTTAAATTTTGCATGATGTTAGAGGCTCATAGTGCCTTTTTTGACCCACATGGGCACCTGTCGAAAATCCTCCTTTTTAAATAATATGACCTGAATTCGAAAGATTAAGTCAATTTTTCCAAATAAGGTTTGATGTCATGATGTATTATTATCTTGGGGGAACCAGTGAAGCTTGGCTTGTTCTCTTTGCCTAACAGCCGGCCCTAGCAACGGTGTTTATTTTCACAACATGATACGTTTTTGTAATTTTCTCGAAAAATTTCA
>JAUOBW010278318.1:0-10712 GCA_032360285.1 Lepidozona retiporosa | reverse complement strand
TATCCTTTCTTAGGCTATGGTAACCAAAGATCTCAATTTCGCTGTCATCAATGGTAGGATCAATTTTACTCTCAGTTTTACCAATAATTGAGGGATTTGAGCTAGAAGCAATCCTCCTGATATTCTCAATTTTTATTGCTATTAAGATAAATAAAATGAAAACCCTTTTGCCTAAAGGGTAACCAAGTTTCACTATGCTCTTGTAATAGATCATCTAAGTTACTTAAATTGTGGTGTAAAGGCCCAGGATTTGATTCTATGTCACCAGATAGAAGCAGCAAAAGAAAAAAATATAAGAGTAGATTAGAATCAAAGTTAAAAATAAATCCGAGGGGATTTTTTAACAAAATTGGCTTAATCAAATTTTATGTGGTTTATATAATTCTATGATGGATTTTCTAATCCGGGCCAATGAACACCTTAGGATCATTTTGGGAAGGGTATATTCCATTTTAAATAGGCAATATAAGAGTCATCGAAAAAAATGCAAGTAACCATTGTTTTTTTCTAAATTTAGACGCGATATTTTCTCAGAATGTGGAAAGCCATGTTGCAAATACTTTGTACATTTTTTGAGTGCCAGTTTGGATTACTTATTCCAAAAATACAGGTTATGTGATTGGTTAAAAATATTTTCTTAAAAATGACTAATTTTATGTAGGATGGAATGATTACTCCTATACTGCTCATAAAGACTTGTTTTCCAAATAAATCATTGAAATTTATATTGTATGTATATTCATCCGCTCAAAAAATATGAACATAACAGCGTCAAGGGAAGTATTGATTCTGACGGCCAGATTTTTTCAAGCAAAAAAACAGAGATCACATTTTTAAACCGGAATGTTTCATTCCAAGATTGCTCCTGGAAAAATAAGATCAATGTTTTAGATAACTTTACTCTATTAGATTATATATTAATCATAAAAATTAAAAAAAAAAAAAAATGAGTAAGATTTCGATGATTTCTTTAATGGACTTAATTTTATATAAAGTGGAATAATTATTCCTGTGTTGCTCATTAAGAGTTTTTTTTTCAAAAATAATTTTTACCAGAATGTGTATCCATCTGCTCACAAAATATGAACATAAGAGCATAATGGGAAGTAATAATTCTGACTGCAGGAATATTTCTTCCGATCGCCTTGTTTAATATGTATTCCTTAACGGCTCCCAACTTTAGACGATTGTAAGTTTTGACTTGAAAGAGATAAAAAATCGGGACCAAGAGCCATGGAATATTTATTCCTTTGACTGCTTTACATTTTTGCATTGTGTAACTTCTGAGTAAATGATAGCAATATATAGACAGAACACTCTAAAATGGCATTTTGGTGCAGTCTAAAAAAACACTGACTTAATGGAAGCAACCATGGTTTTATCTGATTCAATCATGAAGGAAATTCTCTATAAATGGGTTTAAATGACTTTTAAATAATAGTATCATAACTGGAATGATGCAGCGAGAAATTTTTGTGATAATTACTCGTAGTTTATTTTTGGGCATATCCAGGTCCCGCCTAGGGAATATACTCGGCTGAAAACGAGAATTAATCCCCTCCTTATTAGTCCGCAAAGTCCGCTAAACCATTTGTTGACTGGATAAGCCCACCACCTATATACCTTATTCGGGATATTAGGCATTTTGCTTTAACAAAAATTTAGCAAAGGAATGAATGTATATTAATTAAAATATCGTATACCCTGAATTATAAATAAAACATAGTAAAAATAAAACATAAAAATAAAACATAAAAATAAAACATAATAAAACATAATGCATACAAAATATTTTTTATATTAAATCACACATATATGGCCTGGAAATGATAAAAAACTAGAGACGTCAGTTAATGTCTTAAGTCATTATAAAAAAAGATTTAGTTAAATCAAGTTAAATTGATGGTATTTTGAGAAAGAATTAGGTTAATTATAATACCAACCGTACACCCTGAATTTATCATACAGACATCGTAGTTTAGTTATCTGTAGTCGTTTCATAGTCTGTAGTAAGTTTTTACAAATCTCTAATACAGAGCGATATGCAACTATATTTTATATTTTTATAGTGCTTTTATAGTTTAAAATATTCTTTATTTTAGAGTAGAGACTTAGGCAAGTCTAAATCTATGCAAGCTAGGGGTTTAAGCGGAGTATTGGGGTTTTGGGCTTACTGTTGAATGATGATAGCATAGACTAAAATAAAAAAAATGAAATATAAGTTATTTTCATTCAAAAGGCAAAAAAACGTAAAAAAAACTCCTGCACGAGGAATCGAACCCCGACCGCCTGGGTGAAAACCAGAAATCCTAACCACTATAAAATGCGGGATACATTTAATATTACAGTCTAGTATGTTCGTAATTACGATCAACACCAATGTCAAATTTACAAGTTGGTGTGTTATGTAGTTCGACTGATCTAAATTAATCGATCATTATTCACATGTAAATGGTATGTTTTATTTATATTTATTCTGTCAAAAAAAATAATATAGCATACATACACACCGTAATGCATCGAATAAACGCCACCTTGTTAGACGCCCCCTCAAATGACTCCCCTCTGAGGGAAAATTCGATACTTCTACTACCTTATTAAGGTATTAAAGGCTGCTGAAATTGATATATTTGGCTTATTTAAATTAAAAAACGCCACGGGTGTTTATTCGAAGCATTTTGGTATTTACGAAATAAAACGGTATGAAACTATCGAACACGGTATGAATCCAATCAAACATAATCGAAAACTATTCGAACAAATTTTAATCGATTGTAACTAAATTTGAGTCGAATATTTGATTAGTTTAACTTGCTGAATTGTAATCGATAAATTAGTGTTCGATTACTTTAGGGTAGCTCAAGCACGATGCGTGTGATTTTTTTAAAAAACAGCCTGCCACACGTTATTTTAAACGATATTACCGTTTTCAAGCTTTTATTTATCCCGGAAAATGACCCAGTGGTGGGGGTGGTGACCAAAAATAAAATACAGAATGCCATCAGTTAAAATGTGTATAAATAATTCACTCAAACCTTTTTTTTAAATTCATTTGTCTGTTAATTAATACGATAAAATTCTGCTGTACTCGCAAGCCGAAAAACCAGACTTTTTCACGATTTGCGACGCAGTTACACGTTGTTGTTTTTCATTTTAATTTTCCGAAACGAAAAAAAAATCTAACCAAATAAGTAATTTGTAGTCGTGGGCTTAATTTCCGAATTATACGGCATGTATTTATTCTAATCATCACGTTTTTTTTATAAATCGGTTTTGTTAATATTTTTGCTATTCTTACTTGAAATAATCGGCAAGTTAGTCCGGCATTAACTAACTGTCCGTTTATGAAAAGTAGTAATCTTTTTGTCTTTTTTTTTTACATAAGATAGGCTTTACTTATATTAGCTATTATAATAGATATTTTAAATTATATACGGATGAATTTTTTTATTTAATCTTTATACTCTATCGTGGTTGATTTTTAAATATATTATAATAATAATAATAATGCATTTAATAATTTAATTTATAATAATAAAGTTTTATATGATCGCAAACTTTTATAACTTTATCAATCTAGAATATTCTTTTGTATTTTTATACTTGTCTGACGAAGATCTGTGCTAGAGCAGATAGTAAATATCACATTTGTACAAGTCGTATTTTATGTTTTTAATCTAATCATAGACTAGCATACCATACCATATCCGACAAAACATATAGCATTAGGCATACCATATCGGACAAAACAAAGTCGGACAAAATTTAAGTCGGACAAAATTATTAGTCGGACAAAATTTTAGTCACCTCTGAAAAATTTAGTCACTTTTGTCCGACTAAAAATTTTGTCCAACTAAATTTTTGTCCTTTTTTTAAATTTCTCACATAACATAATTTTAAGAATAAAAGCTCTTTTCACTAAGCGCGTAAGGTTTAAAAGGACCATTTTCAACGAAAGAGGATAACAAACTATTTTCTAATTAATTTGACTTCTATTTCTGAATCAAAATATAATAATGCTCATCAAATACAAAGTTGGGAGTTTCAGCAGCCAATTTTTTCTTTTTCCGGGGTTGTTTTACCACCTCACCGTTAACCAGACCGGTATAATTTTTATGACGTTTAGTAAAATTTTAAGGCGCTGTATCTCTAGAATATTTTTTTAGGCCGGTTAATTTTAAAAATTATTTGAAAATAAGAGATTTTTTGACCTAATTTGACAAAAACGTTGCTGACGTAATCGATATTTCAGCCATTATGGCATTTTTCTGTTTTTTTTAGGCTTAAGAAGAAAGTAAACATGCCGAGAATTTTACTCGGAATATTTCCAACTGTTTTTATTTTGTTGGTCAACCAATGTTCTAATTGCAATATGGGTCAATTCCTATTAATTTATCGTCAGTTTCAAACACTACACCAAAAATGTTTTCAAAAGAGTAGAAAATCCTTTTAGGGCATTACTATAATAATAACAGTCTTCGAAGAAGTATTACCGCTGAAGGTTCTTTTTATTTAATGTACTTCCACTTTCTCTTTATTCGTTGGTATTAACAATAAATATAGAATTTTAAAGCTCAAAAGCCCTTAGAAGTCCGGTTTTGAAAATAATATTTTGGACTAAGTTATTAGTCGGAAAAAAATTTTAGTTGGACAAAAATATTAGTCGGACATAATTTTAGTCACTTGTGTCAGACTTTGTTTTGTCCGATAAGGTAGTCTGTCTTGTGATTTACGGGAATTCACGGGAGTGTGTATTTGCATGGCGCGACTCATTCAAGTAAATTTACGCGCGACAAATAAATACTATTTAATAGTCTAATCTAATCATGGATACATGCATTACAAAACTATTATGCGTCTTTATCTCTAAAACATCGATATAGTCACTGAAAAATCATAATAAAGTGTATTTCTTATATCTGAAAGTTTCAGTAGAGAATATTCTTTGAAATCGAGCAGTACTTTCTTATAAGGGGTCCTACATGAAACGATGTAGACCTAAATTAGACAAAATGTATATTCAAAAACACTGCACCAACCTTGAAACATTGTGTAGTAGTTTTATAGTTAAATAATCTTATTTTATGGATATAATATATATAACGGGTAAAGGAGGGAAACTCTGAGGGGGGATATTTAGAAATACAATAAATACATATATTGATATATCATTAAATTTCATCGAAAATATATTCCACTCATAATAGGTTGCTGATTATAACGCTTATTATTTCACACCAGACCACCAATATTTCGATTACAAACAATAGAGCAGCTCTGAAATAATAATACATATAATATACGGACACTGTGCTAAATAAGGATTTATATGTATCGCAGACAAAATGTGTCCGCTATTGAAACGTTCCCTATCAATAGAGGTATTTTTATAAGAAATATAGGGATTATGTTATTATATTATAGGGACTATTACTGAAAAAATAAAATGAAGTTCCCAGAGCAAGTTTATTTATTCTTCAGACTATATTTAATTTCTTCACTAATCATCTCAGGATTTGATATTACATCTTGTTATAAACCTAATGCGCATGAACAAGAACGTATCTTCCTTGTCAGACACGTGTTTTAAAGACAGCAATAGCGTCTTGGGATTGGTATTAGATGGGTCTTTTTATGAATTATATTTAATTAGCCTACTATGCATGTCACAAATTCGCTCTGCCGTATGGCATAGGCTGATTACTGTGAATTAATGTATGAGCAATATAGGAGAATCCCGTCATTAAACGATTTTTTAGGAAAAAAAACGAAATAAAAACAACAAAAATTATCGAGGCGGATTGTTATATCTTTATACGGAAATATTGCTATGCAATTTATTTTTATCATAAAAAAGTAGAACTTGAATATATTGGACAGTTTAAATTAAGTTTATATAGTCGATTCAACACTTAAATAATACAAGTAATAGACCAGGTGAAGTAGGGGTTTAGTGACAATTTTTTGTTATTGTTTCGGTTTGTTATTGTACTATATTTTTAGGAACGTCATGGTAAATGTGCTGTACTATATATCAGTGAGGTTTTACGGTTCACGGTGATTCCGAAAATTCATAATGTTAGATATGGAAGAGCTTATATAACGCTTTTATTTTGTCAGCTTTCAAATATTGCCTTTTAATCAAGATGTTCTACTAAGAATCATGCGAAACTTAATTAACAACAGCCATAAAAAGGCGTTAACCATATTCATATGGGTAGGCGTAGTTTATATTTAAAACATTAAAAAAGTGCATTGCGAAAAAAACACGACTCGCCGTATGCCACTATGAAGATAATTTAATTTTGTATCTTGTAAAAAATAATCCAAAATTTGTTTGCCTATTTTTGACGCTATTTTTAGCCCCCGGACAGAGGTAAGCAAATAAGAAATATTGAAATGGTGTCAATAAAGGGTAATTTTCATAACCTGCTTCGGAATTCCAATGAGGGGTCAACTACTTTGGGACTTTTTTATGGCATTTTCTATTTGAATTACCTTTTGATTATTTTGAACGGGACTGTTCACATAGAGACATAGAAAATGCTGCCATCTTAAAGAAATATCACAAATATGTCAGAAAACTATATCGCTGAATAACCGTTTGGAATTCATCACTAGACCCAACATTAACAGAGGTAGAATCCCTAGCTGAATTTAAATTGGGACTAAACTCCAGGTATGGTTATTTTTAGAGACTAGTAAAAGGATTGGAACCTTCGATAGATATTTTAAATCGTGGTTTTGGTGGTAACAAAATTAAAAATATGTTCAGGAGGATAAAAAATGTACCTTTCAACAACAACCTTCGATCAATTATTATCCATTGTGGGACAATCAACTTAGATCATAATTTGCCCACAAAAATATGGTTTGTTAATTTTAATTTGTTAATATACAATTAAATTTAGAAGATATTTTACAAGAACATCAGCAAATGTCGATTCCTTTTAGGCAAAAGGGACTTTATTTTATACACCAAAATATAAATATATTATATTACCAAAGATCGAAAACCTAAGGAGGATTGAAACCAATTCGAACCCAGCGATCATTAGTATCACTGAGAGCAAGATTGACTGTTCTATAGATGATAGTGAAATAGAAATTCTTAATAATCAAATTCTAAGGAAGGACCGTAACCGATTTGTTTGTTACATCAGAAATAATCTTAGTTTCAATAATATTACGCCAAAAAATGACATTTTTGTAGATATACTTCTCCCTCATACTAAATCTTTTACAGTAGGTGTAGTTTATAGACCACCAGATGTTAATAAATTTTTTGAGTCTCTAACTCAAGCACTGCATACAATCCACGAAGATAGGAAAGATTTATTTATTTTAATGGATTTCAACGTAAATCTTTTGGATAATAATAACAACTATATCCTTGATCACAGATTAGCAAATCAAGTAGGGCTTTTGCATAAATATAAAGAGTTTCTTTCTACATTTGGGTTAACTCAGATGATTCGGGTACCCACTCGAGTAACATTAGCTACCTCTTATTAGATCACATAATTAATGCTTCTAAGAAGATCAGTCAACATGGATCTCTTGAAGACTCACTTTCAGAACCTCAGCTAATATATTGTACTCGTAAGGTAGTCAGGAATAGGTCAGGTAATGAGAGGTATGTATTCACACAATGAGAATTTTGATAGTGTTAACTTGGCCTTTTTTGATTTCTTAAGCAAATTTAAACAAACTCTTGGAACAATTAATAGAAAAAAAGGAACCTTTTACACAAATAAACTCAGCGAAAATATAGGTAATTATAAAGATCTCTGGAAAGATATAGGAGTGACGAAATTAAAAAACCATCACTATTAAATTGCTAATGTTTCAAAGTTGTTTTTAAAATATTTCTATTAATCTTCTGAATCTTTCTTCCAAGAGCATCAAATATTTATAACTTTGAGAAAAATTTAAACTTCTATAGCACATTTAATATTTCAAAGGAGTTTCACTTCACAAGGGTAGATGAGGAAGTAATTGAAAATATAATTAATGTTCTGAAATTAAGTAAGTCACCGGGGCTGTTCGATGAAATATCTTCTGTTTTCATTAAGGATGGTGTTCCTCTGTTGTGAAACCTCTGACTAAAATTATAAATTACTCAATTATAACTAAAATATTTTCTGACGAATGTAAAACTGCTAAAATAATCCCTTTATTTAAAAAAGGAAGCAAAACTGACCCAAAAAACTACAGGCCAATATCTTTGCTGCTAATAGTATCCAATATTGAAAAGGTTATTGAGGGCCAAACTAGGAAATTCCTCGAAGAAGAGGAAATAATCTATAAATTTGCATTGATTCTACCTCTCTTAGATTTTGCATGTTCTGTCTGGTATTTGGGTATTAACAAATCAGTTAAAGAACGTCTGAAAAATGCTCAAAATAAATGCATAAGATTTTGTTTGAAATTGGATAACCGTGCTCACACAATACAGGGCTATAAATTGGTTGCCTGTCGATATGAGGGTGAATCAGTGTATTGCTGTGCATGCATATAGCTTCTACAGTAATCCTAATTTAAATTACATATCTGAAGTATTTAAACCTTTGTAGAATTGATGAATACCTTTACGCAACAGCAGTTTAAAGCTGCTTGCACCCTTTCGAATATCTAACTTTGGAAAAAATTGTCTGTCATCAAAAAAAGGTCATGAAAGAGACGAATAATTATAACACCTTTAAGCATAAGAATAAGAAAACTTTTTTAAGCTCCCTTGATGTGATAAGGAGGCCAAATATATATAGGTTGTTATATGCTAAACAAAAAGTTATTTTTTCTTTTTTTTGTTGCAGTGTAGTTTGAACTTTCTATCTCAGGATTCAACATATTTTACCTGAGATTTTTATTTTTTAGTTTAACCCCAACTATTCACTTCGCATTTCATAAGTCTGTGATGCCACCCTAATTTTCCCTACCTCGCCTTTTACACTTCTTTCTAATCTCTTTTTTTGATTAATTTAGGTCCTTATTGTTTACTAGTTTTTCCCCATCATCTAATACTTTAGTGGTTTAACTATGTTTTTCCCCATCATCTAATACATCATCATCATCTAATACATCCCCATCATCTAATACTTCATCATCATCTAATACTTTAGTGGTTTAACTATGTTTTTCCCCATCATCTAATACATCATCATCATCTAATACATCATCATCATCTAATACATCATCATCTAATACATCATCATCATCTAATACATCATCATCATCTAATACATCATCATCATCTAATACATCACCATCATCTAATACATCACCATCATCTAATACATCATCATCATCTAATACATCATCATCTAATACTTTAGTGGTTTAACTATTTTTGTTCCAGGAATTTTATGAAAGTTTGATGTCCAATATTTATATATATATATTTTTTTTCATTATATATATATATATATCTTTTTCCACCTTCAATTTAATTTTAGTCACAAAGAATTTGCGATTCCTAATTCTCTCAAACTCATCCATGAAAAAGTGGCTTACTTTAAATAAATATGGTAAACGTGAATTTTAATTGTTTTAGTGAAAACGAAACCTACCTTACTCAGCAATACAGATTTCTTCGAAGAGTGTATTTTCATCCTAAATATATTTATATTACATTTACATGCCAATTATGGGATGCTAATTATAGAGATCGATGTACATTTTCTTCAAGTATGTGCATTATTGCCTAAAATAACTGCATATATCTTGTGACCCTCTTTAACCGCTATCCATATTTCACAAGCCGTTATAGGTGGCTTTTTGATTCAAATATAGTTTATTTACCATTGCAGTGTGCTGCCAGGACGGACATTAGAGCTGTAAAATCAGCTTGGTTGCAGTATTTAATATTACCAAGCCTGTGCCCGACCCCTAAAATTAGGGTTTTGCTAAATTTTTTAATTCCCTCTTACGTTGTCACATGTTTATTTTTTATATACCTTATCGGACAAAACTTTGTGCGATTAATATGTTAATATCTTATTATATCTTATTATATGGAGACTAAAAGATATCCCAATATTGAGAATAAATCAAATTTAAAAATAAATATAGATTACTTAACGAATTCTTCAAGATTTATGGAATTTTGTATTTATTTTTAAAAAGTTTGATTTATTTTTTATATATTTTTATTATATTTTTATAAATTATTATCACATGAAAATTTGTTTTTATATCTGTCATAAAATTTCGAACAGCTAAGCACTAATATAATTTTGAGCTTTGGACTAATTCTAGTTCAAGCAAATCTAGATGAAGAGTATCAGGTTAATCGAACTTTACGTATGAAAAACTTTTAAGACCTCTAAAGTTATCTACACTTGTTTATCGTATATGCTTTTAAATATAACAAGAAGTTGTTCAAGTCCCAGTCTATACTTCCATAATCATCAAGTAATATGAAATTTTATACTTTCTCGATCAAGTCCCCATGAAATGAAACTTCAAAAACGTTACGCAAGAATTAATATAACGAAATTTGTGTTCAGTAATCGAATAGTTAATTGATAGAAACTTATTCCAGAAAAACAAAACAAGCTTCTCGGATGATGTTTTCAAAAAGAAAACACTATTTTCAAGTACATCATAGCCACTTCAATAATGGAGCGTTTTAATAAAAACAATTCTCAAGAGTGGTTTGACAGGGAGGTTGCGGAAAAATAGCTTTAAGGGACAAATTATACTCACAATTT
>JAUOBW010278207.1:0-10716 GCA_032360285.1 Lepidozona retiporosa | reverse complement strand
TCCAGTTGGGAAATTATAGCTTTTCAGCTTGTCTACTTTTCCAATGTCCTTTTAGTTCAGTCTTCCTACTGAACTACGGTTTCCTTGACAGTGGTTTGTAGACAGCGTACCACTGCGTTGTGTCTATATACTATCCTACTGACAGCGCCATGTAAAGATCAAGACACAAAATTAATGTGAACATAATACATATCCTTGGTCGGACTTACACACGATAAATATCATAAAGCTACATTTACATTATACCATATAAACACTACATATATAATTATATACTATACAATAAACTTTCACGAATCATACAATTTTAGCTTGAAAAATCTATTATTTACAGCCGAAGGAGGAAACAATTCAATTTAATTTGAATTTAACTAGGTTTTTTTTATTTTACAAAAATTCTGCAAGAAAACTTTTTCAAATAAGCCTTTTTAAATATTTTTCAGAATATTGATGTAACAACTATTTTAAAATATAGGAAGGATTTACGAAACATCTTAGGAATATTGTTTTTCTCATCAAAATAATAATTTTTTTTTTTTGAGATTTACCCTGGAAAGTGATAAATGTTATTTGTTCACTTCAGGTTTTCTTTACTGTATAATGTAGCTTGGAAAGTTGTTTGCAAGAAAAAGTCAGGAATTATTGATACTAACAAAATAATAAAGTGCAACAACCTTTTTTAGACTGTTTGGAAGAAGAGCCAAGAGAACACAATTTTAGAAAAGGAAAACCTAAATCTTTGGTATTGTTTATTTTTTATTTTTTTTAATTTCTGGTTATTCCTATTTCCTGGGTTTTGTGTCAAAATAGGGTCATATAGGGTCAAACATGGTTATAATAGGGTCAACCCTGCACACAGGGTCAGTTCGGGATCTGATCCTATTCTAACCCTGTGTGAAATTACCTATCCGGGGTCAGAATAGGGTCATATAGGGTCAAACAGGGTTATAATACGGTCAGACCCCGAATTGAAACTGTGTGCAACACAAAATAATAGGGTCATAATAGGGTTAGAACAGGGTTTGACCCTATTCCCAGGACATGGGTTAGGCAAGGTTAAATGATATAATCATAAGATTTGCATCCATGTACTATGTAAAAACCTCATGGCACATAGCACATGGCTCTTGCATGTCATTGTCACATGTTTGGCTCATATAAAATAACTATTAATTTCTAGATCAGGACCCATTATTGGTAGGTACTACTAAATAGCATTTTTATACATAGTGGTACACATCAGCCAATGCTTTTAGAATTTTGGAGTATAAGTTTAAGTGGAATTTTCCAAAAAGTAGAACAAATTGTTCACAAAATGTGGAATCGTGAAGAAAAATGTCAATTTAATACAGATGCTTTACGAGAAAGTTACTAGATATGACACAACTGGGTTTACATGTAAAATTGATACAAGTGTATTTTGACTGCAAAAATTTTAATTGCTCACATTAGAAAATTTACACATAGTTTCTAGAGGGGTCCCAGCCCCCCAGGAAAACGAAGTCCCCCTTTTTTGTTAGCCGCCCCAGAAATCCAAAAAATCTTCAACCAGCCAGCCCTCCCTAAAAAATGAAACCCCCCTTTCGTGTCAGCCCCCCCTAAGAAAACCAAAAATTTTACAACCCCCCTTTTCGGGGAGTAGAAACTGTGGTGAGTCCCTTTAAAGAATAAAACATGTTTAAGAATTCACTTACATCTGAGAATATCACAACAAGGTCTTTTTTCAAATTTTCGAAACTTCTTGAAGATATCATTTTTTTGTAATGAAGAAGAATACACCTCCAAACTTCTTCTCTATCTACTTTCAAAACAAATGAGTCCTTTAAACTTTCATGAAGAAAGTCATACAACTCCTTTAAATTTGCAAAAGTTTTAGTTTTTATAGCAGAGTTTGAAACTGGACTGTCAGGTGATCGACCATAAACAACTTCTGGCCGTTCAACATTATTAAGTAAAACGTCTGCATACTGGTCAAATGACACATAAGGTCCGTCAACAACGTTTATTATTTCCTCCTCGGTATGGTTGGGAAACATTGACTTTAACCGATCTATACTCTCCTGTCGGGATGATGTTTCATCATTCTCTTTATCGTCATCATCATGATTTCGAGATGGACATCTTTTTAAGTGGTCCCTAAATTGCATTAGATCGATGGGAATGCCACAACTACTACATTTAGCAGTGGCAGAGCAACTTTGTTTCTGATCTTCGAAATTTAAAATTGATGATTGGAGTGGTGTAACATAAACCATTCCGGTGTTAGGCAACTTTGAGCGAAGAAAGGGAACTGAATATCCATTTGGTCCAGGCATAACTTTTTCAAGAGGCCTGTTGTATTTCCCTCCAACATTACATTTCCAGAGCATAACGGCTCCATTTTGCGATTTTAAAGGGGGGAATTCGTCTCCCAAGGTTGCAAGGAATGAGTCATGGTCTGCATCCTTATTAAAAAATTTGATTTTTTTATACCCAAGCTGGCAACTCTCAAGTAAGGAGGTATACTCCCTATCTCCAGTGGTGCTATCATCTGGCCTACCCAAACAAAAAAACTTTTTGGTCCATGTATTAGCTGCATGGAACTTCACAGGAGGTAAATTTTTAGCAGCACTACCTGGTCTTGAATATGGCAACCGTTTTTGGGTTGACTTTGGCGTAGTTGGGCGTACACCAGCAACACCTATACAAAAAAAATATATTCATCAGCAGTCATATATCTTTGTGGTCGTCCGACAGTACGGGACGACCAATTTTTGTTGAGGGTGACCAAAATTTTTATTTACAAAATTCATGTAAGGTGAAAGCTCTAATAAGCCCCCCTTTTAAGCGCCCCTTAAAATCTCAAAAATTTAATAAGCCACGGGTGGCCTGAACCGACTTTAAGATTCAACAAAATACTGATAAAGCTAATTTTTTATGGAATATGATATGTTAAAGGTGCTGGAAACAAAAAATAGTAATAATGCTTAAATATAGCCCATTTTAGCCAAATGGTGAAAAAAATAATGAACAGATTTAAAGAAAATTTAAAAAATGTTGTTTTTGGTGTATTTTTTGATTTTGGGGCATGGCAAAAACGAGAATTTTTTCCAGGTGCCCATTTTTAAAATTTCCAAAATAAGCCCCCGATGGGCATCTAACATGTAAAATTTTAAAAAAGTAATGGACGGATTTCGAAAAATATGCAAAAACGTTACATTTAGGCCCAAAAATCTATTTTCGGCAAATTTAACCCTCTGAAAAGAAATTATTTTAAAATAATCAGAAATCCTATTTTTGAACATCATACAAAATTTCAGTGAAATCGGAACCTAATTTCTTGATAAAAGTCAGATAGTGTAAATTTTGGGCCAAAATTGATCCGTTGAGGGCCAATACCGAAAAACGAGAATTCTTGGTCGGTGGCCATATTGGTAAAAAGTTACCCTCTACGGTCCTCTAACTTCATACAAAATTTAAAAAAAAATTAACGGACAGATTTCGAGAAAAATACAAAAACGTTAATTTTAGGCCTAAAAACAACTCTTTTCTGCCAATTTCCCCCTGAAAATTATATCTTTTTTAAATAATCAGAAATTCTATATTTTTTATCTCATCACACAAAATTTAAGTGAAATCTTCTCTATTACCATTTCAAGTTGGGACGCGCTTTTGTGTGCGGGTGCGCTGTGAGCGCGCAGTCATGACATGGCCTGATAAGTGCAGCCCTGTATATTCGGAATATATACACTTCAATGTAGGGAAAACAGAACAAGATCTCCTAGGAAATCGTCTACTTGATAGAGAAACTTTTTTTAACTAATGGGCTTTCAATTGATTCCATTCAATGCACGAAAAAATCATTAATCTAATAGAGATAATTAACCCTTAACGGACTGAGCACTTTTTAGGAGAATTTAGCTGATTTTGTCGTTTTTAGAGATAGTCTGTGAGCTTATCCTTTTATTTTTTCTATTCCTGGTCGCCCGACGGTACGGGCGACCAATTTTTTCTGCAGGCGACCAAAATTTTAGTTTTTAAATTTCCAGTGACGACCAAGTTGTTTGTAAAAACAGTTCAATACAAAAATTATAAAATTTCCGGGCAACCGTTTTTTCTCACGGGCGACCAAATTACAAAACTATAAAATTTGGGTTGCCCGTCTGGATGACCAGTTCACAACACGAAGATACAGGACTGAAGTGCTATACTTTTTACTATACCAGGCTGCAAATAAGCGCCGGTCCCCGGACAATGTCCAGCAGAAATTAAACTATGTCCGGCAGAACTTTATTTCAGCCGGTCATAGGTCCGGGACAAAATTATTATTACGTAAACATTTTTACCTGGCTTTTAAATTCATATTATCTGGTAACTCTTTATAAAAGATAACTATGTACTTAGACGCCATTAACGCTTCGAACTTTAATCATCTACAAATATTATTGTAGATATCTTAAGCTGCCAAAGTTGCTTGAGTTTTAATGTCTGGTACAGATGTTACATGTCCGGCACAAATTTGTGTTGTGTTGGAACATTTTTTCTCAATAACTGTTCATTAGTTTTTCTGAAATTTTCAGTGAAGTTTTATCATCCATCATAAAGAAATTTTAAGTAACGTAACCTTAAGGAAAGGTAAAACTTTTTTTTTAATTAACCTAGGCCAACATTTGGTCAACCTGGAGTGAGATGGCAAGCATCTTGTTGTGTGGCTATATACTCAGTGATTCGCCTAATCTACCTACGGAAATATCCACTCAACCAAACAATTTGCCATTTCCAGACCTCGACCTAAACTAATCACGTAGTAGGTAGATTTGGCGAATCAATTTTAGGCTTAAATTTTCCTGTAAATGTTTTTTTTTTAATTTTGCATGATGTTAGTCCATAATAGAGGGCAGCTTTTATGTGACCACCGAAATTCAATTTTTGGGCAGTTATTTGAGCATTGTTGATTAATGATCGTAGCTCTTGAAAGTATTTTTTTGTGTGCCTATCAGTCACTAGTGTTTGTTGTTCCTTATTTTATATTTAACTATAAAATTACTATGTTTTTTGGACTCCCGGCGAAGCCGGCGAGGGTCTTATAAATTCACGTCTGTCCGTCTGTCACGCACTTTTCTCAAAAACCGTTAGACAAAATTAATTAAAATTTTGTACAGTGTTTCAAATTCATAGTATCTCCAGACGTTTTTTTCTCGTTGCCCCGTTTTGGGTCCCATTTGGGCCAAAAATGCCCCAAAATGGTGTGTTTAGGCCCTTAAATCAACATTTTTGAAATTTTATCAAAAACGTGCCTTAAATTTTTTTGAAATTTTGCATGTTATTAGAGACCCTATAGGGCTTTCTTTTTAACCATATGGGCACCTCTCGAAAATTCTCCTTTCCGGGCCCCAGGCCCCTAAACGGGTAAAAAATTTGGTTATGTAATAGCTCCATACATTTAGTTGATTACGACATCTCATCATCATCTTTATTTAATTGTACATAGTTTATTTATAATCCTATGTTTTATTTAGCAATACTTTTCATGAAAGATCAGTATTATACCAACCAGTTGATTTTTTGTCCGAAACCTTTTTAACCCGCCCATAACAAGGACTTTGTTTTTATACTTTTATATGATACTCATCCCTTTTCATTAAAAAATATGATGTTTAAATATTTCTAAAAAAAATTGTTCCAAAATTTTATTTTCTTCATTTTACGGGGGTCCAGTGCAGCTGTGCTTGTTGCTAATGTGATTTTAAGAATTCTTTTTGATCCAAGTTATGCATTAAAATTTCTCTTCTAAAAATATATCTGTAGGATATTAAGTTTAATTATATTATTTTTAGAAGTTCCCAGTTATGCATCAAGAAGTAATACTCAAACTTCCACAACAGATCAAGGTTTGTAATAATTTAACTTTGTTAAATAAATATTTTAACTGTGAGGACATTTTCTGATGGAAAGTTTAGCAAATTTCGCAAAGGTCCCAATCGAAAATGTTTGTAATAAAACTGTTTTATTAGTATTTGACAAAGGTTTATGTCACAAAATATTTTTAAAACTTATTTAATTAAACCTATACCACTACTGAAAATTTGAAATCGGTACCGACCCAATAGATATGATTTTATAAAAGTGTTTTTTTCAATACTAATTAATGATCTTCAAAATGCTATGAATTTTATTAGAGTTACCAGGGTTTCCCCTAGTGGGGGGGCCTTGGGGGATCCCCCATCTTCGAAAATTTTGGAACCCCCCCCATCAAGTCGAAACCCCAACAACTTCGAAAATATCATCAAGCCTTCATCTAATACATAAAAACTTGCTAATAAACAAAACAATTATGGTTATTAAATATAAATATTTAAAGTGTTTTTCGTAAAAAGCGCTTAATTTCGCGACAAATTATAGCCTAAGCGTCGATTCCCCCCACATAAAAATTGTCCGTTGGTGAGCCCAAAAAGGCTCTCGACCAATCAAATTGCTTGATTTTGAAATCTTATATCTTCAGAACCGCCAGTCCTTTAATGATAATTTTTAGTTTTGTGATGTAAAACCATTATATGAACACATTGACAATGTTATTGATACCAAAAAAGTTCTTGGGCAGGCCACGCCTAAAATGGTTGAAAAATGAAGTTTTTCAGGATTTTTTCAAAAACAGTTTATCAGATTTTTTTTTGCATAATAATGATAATAGGGATGGTTCTTTATCATCCCACAGAAACTGCATGTTCAGGAAAATCCTGGTTCTCAAATTATAGCCCGAAAAGGCTCTCGACCAATCAGCTTGCTCGATATTTGAATTATTTTATGATCAGAACCGCTTGACCATTTTTAATAATTTACGAGATATTAACAATTTTGGTGAATCAAATTGAAAGATGAGTACACAGTAGGGTTATTTAGTTATGAAAGGTGGGTCCAGTCTAGGTAGGCTTGTTAATACTGCGTGAAGGAATAATGTTTCGATATTCTTACTAACTATAGTTATAGGATAAGCATGTGTGATTTGTGACGTCTATCCTGATGTCATGCTTTTATATTCACACGCACTAATAATACAGCAGTTTTTAGAATAAACAAAAAATCCTAAATATTTTATTTTAAAATATTTATATGAAAAAATAATTATTTGGTGATGAGAATTTTATTTTACATACTCAAAACCTGCAGGTCCCCTTCAAATTTTCTCTGCCCCTTTTTGGCCACCCTTTCTCAAAATGGGAAATCTCCAGCCCCTTTTTTGGAGATTTAAAAAAAAAATCATTCCCTTCCTCTACCTTTTACCTTTTATTACTGAATGAATATTTTATATTTTGCTCAATATTTATTTTCCTGGTACTCATAGAAATTGCTTTGAATATTTGCAGGGTTTTTTTGTTTCAAAAAATTGTGGCCATTCTCGAATCAAGATTAAAATATATTATCTTATATTTTTAGTTGGTTCAAAGCGTCCCCGCAGCTTTTCAGACTTTAAGTCAAAAAAGGGTGCTGAATGGCATGCTAGAGTGAAGCCAAAGAAAGTAAACGATGCGATGATATCTATAGGAATGCTAAAATGGCATAAAGAGATAGAGGTTCTAAAGCCTATTCGGGGCAAACGGGTTGCGATAAGGGTTAACACGGATGCTAATTACAATGCTATTTTAGAAATGGCTATAGAAAAGTGGAAGTCATATCATCCACATTTGTATGCTGAATGTACATATCTTCTTTGTTTTGACAATGGAACCAAGGCTGAATATCTCCCTGGTACTTCCGATGAATTTGTTTTATCAAAGTATAAGGAAGAGTTAGGCAAAGACTATAAAAGAATCACCTTATTTCTTTGCAAAAATTCTGATATTGCATTTTCACGATTATGTTTTACATGCTTTGACGACAAAGATGATGATTTCGAAATCGATGTGGATCTTTTCTCAACATTTACTACAACCACAACCCCAACAACTGATACTTCATCAACTTCAACATATAGCCCACCACTGACTTCTGCATTCATTCCTTTACCAACTTCTACAAATGATAACCTTTCTACTCCAGCATATAATCCACCATGTACTTCAACATATATGTCTCAATCTACACAAATGTTGTGGTATAATTCAACAAATTCCCAGCCTAATTCAACATTTATTCCCCAATCTACTTCAACATATAATCCACCATTTACTGTAACGTATCTGTCTCAACCTACGCCAACATGGTATAATTCAACAAATATTCCCCAGCCTATTTCAACAGTTATTCCCGAATCTACATCAGAACATATGCCCCATCCTATTTCAACAGCATTTCGGACATCTACTTCAGATGATATTTTCCAGGCTACTTCAACATCTACATCAGAAGATATTTCCCAGCCTATTTCAACAGTATTTCCTTCATCTACTTCAGAAAATATTTCCCAGCCTACCTCATCATATAATCCCTTACCTACTTCATTGGATATGAATCAACCAACATTAACTGGTATATCCCAATCTATTTCGGATAATTCCACTGAGTCACATGAAGAACTAAATGCTAACCCAAGCACTATTGAAGATTTTTATAAATTAGTACATTCGAGAGTTGAAGAAACCAGTTTTTTTCTTGTTATCAGAAGAGGCGCAAATCTCAGTCGAATATTAAATCTGTGGCAAAGGCAGGCTAAAAAAGACTCATTTTACAACTCTGTTCTAAAGATAAAATATAATGGTGAGACGGGAATAGATACAGGGGCTTTACGCAAAGAATTTCTGGCAAACACTATAGCAATGATTGCGGCAGATATGTTCCCAGATGGATCGCCAACTACTTCAAGCATTAATCTGCAGAATGGAAGTTATCGTGTATGTGGAGAGATCGTTGCAGTAAGCCTTGCGCAAGGAGGTCCTCCTCCTACATTTCTTGATCTGTGTGCCTACAATGCGTTGTACGGTGATGTAGACTTAATGACTATTACCGACGATGATTTAACTGCATCAGAAAAAGATAAGCTCCAAAAAGTTGAACAGGATTGTGCTCCATATGAGGCATTTATCTTAGAACATAATTTTACTGGTCGAGTTTGTCAAGAAAATGTGCATGAGATAATATGTTCCTTAAAGGCAAGTTTTGTTTCCCAGAGGCAGATTTTTATGAGAGAATTTGCTAAAGGGTTAAATGCTTTTGGAATAACTGATTGTGTTAAGCTGAATCCCAATCTTTTACAGCAAGTATTTGTTACAAAATATTCAAGCGCTAGTGTACCAGATGCAAACTATCTATTTTCAATTGCCAAACCTGTATTTTCACAATTGGGGACTTCATCATTAATTATTGAAGAAAAAATAATGGATTTTTTCCAGGACACTCTCAATTACATTGAGGATAATGATGTAGCTAGTTGTGAAGTGCCTGTGGTATTCAACTATGAGGATGATCCACATGAAATACCAATAGAGAAAGTTGATGATCCGATCGATAAGTCAGAATTAGCTAAAAAACGTGATATCAACATACCATTGGTGATGGGGTGGTTGACCGGTCAAAGACACAAGGGAAATGATTTTGATTCGCCGCAAATAACTGTTCATTTTGATCACGAATGCATTGTACGAAATCCGGGACACTCAGTTTGTTACCCAACTCTCAGTGCCTGTACAAATGAGATTACGTTCCCTGTTGCTCACATGAATTCATTTGAACGTTTCCAAGAGAATTTTACTACTGCTTATTTTAACAGCTCCTTTTCCTTTGATAGACATTAATTTTTTACTAGTAAGTCCTTTATGATTAATTTTTCGGTATTGAATCTTGCCATTTTTCAAGATTTTGTGAACATGAACGCACACACAATATCTTAAAACTAGTTGGGAAAACAATTCTCTGTAAAATATTCCAAATTCTAAATCCAGTGATTTTACATATTTCTAATTTTTCTTAACCCTACATAGGTCGGGCGATTTTGAAGTTAAAATTGTTGGGGCAGATTCGTAAACCCTCTAAAAAATGATATGTGGGTGTAATTAGACTTGGTAGGAGGTATCTTTGAACTATGATTTAATTTTTTATGAAAAAGAATGTGATATTGTCCAAAATATTGATGTTTTTTTTCGGAAAATCAGCAATTTTACTAATTTTGCGATAAAATATAATAAAATTCTTGATCAATTTTGCCCATATTTCACACAAAGCAGGTAAATAACAAGTATGACATGCAAATAAAATTTTGTCATTTTAGACCCAACATTTTGATGATTTCAGCGTTTTTCCCACAGCTGCATCAGCAAATATCTAATTATTGCATTTCTCATTTTATAAAGTCATAGACGTAAAGGAAGACCTTTATATGGTCAAAATCATCTAAAATAGGTCTAAAATCGTTTTTATCCTGACCAAACTGCTTCAGATGGTTTATATAGATTTTTAGGACAACAAATTGTGAAATCATTTTGACAAAAATTTCTAATATTTTGACGTCAAATAATGACGGATAATTTTGATGGTCAGTCATCGGGGAACTACTTCTCAGTAAAAATTTGGTGTTACCACCTGTCGGAAAAGGTGCCGTCTGATCGAGAAAAAAATTCTATAAATATTTTCCTATTTAATATTTAGGAAAAGTCACCAAATTTCAGCTCAATCGAAATAAGTGTTCTGACATTATTAAAATAATGTCAAAACCAATCCACTAATAGGGTTAAAGGGATTCCTAAGTACTCTGACAAGTTAGGCTCATATTAAAGAGAATAAAAAATGATGAAAAATGCTTTTTAT
>JAUOBW010278096.1:0-10721 GCA_032360285.1 Lepidozona retiporosa | reverse complement strand
GAAAATAGGTAATAATTTCATATCCTTATATAATAATTCTGTTGGACTACCGCGTTTGCAAAAGTTCATTATTCTAATTGCAGTATCCTGTGTTTTCCTCAAATTCTGTATATTACCATGAGCTGTAGAGCTCCAAACTAGGATACCATAGTCAAGGAATGATTGTATATTGGCATAATATAGACTTTTTAGTAGATTTTGTGGAACAAAGTGACGAAGCTTTGCTAGAAGACAGTTTCCTCTATTTAGCTTCTGATTAATTAGAGAGATCTGTTGATTGAAAGTTAGTTTGTTATCTATTAGGATACCAAGATATTTTACACAATTTGTTTCTAGTATTTGTAAACCATTAATTTTAAAATTAGAGTTTAAGTCATTCTTAGCATTTTTCGATCTGAAGATCATGACATTTGATTTGTCTACATTTAGACTAAGTTTGTTAGCTATAAGCCAGTCTGATAGTTTATTTAACTCGACATTTAGAATCAGTTCTAATTCCAATGGATTCTTGTGTGAGTAGAATATACTTGTATCGTCAGCAAATAAGAAGAAGGTGATAATATCTGAAACGTTGACTATGTCGTTAATATAGATTAAAAAGAGCAGTGGACCAAGCACACTACCTTGTGGTACACCGTTTTCAATTGTAATTAAGTCAGATGTATGATTTTTTATTGTTACAGATTGTTGCCTGTTCGATAAATAGGAAGAAATCCAGTTACCAGCTCTTCCTCTAATACCATAGTGATCTAGTTTTTGGGTTAGAATATTGTGATTAACTGTATCAAAAGCTTTTGCAAAATCTAAAAATATTCCACATGGCGTTTCTCCCTTTTCTAACGAATCTATAATTTTAGCTTGGAGATCAAGGATTGCCATTTCTGTTGACTTGCCTTTTTGAAATCCAAATTGTCTTTCATAAAGGATTTTTTCATGTTTGAAAAAGTTTATTAATCGAGAATACATTACTTTCTCTAGGATTTTGCTGATTAAAGGTAGCAGAGAAATTGGTCTGTAGTTTCCTACTTCAAGTCTAGAGTTTGATTTGTGTATTGGGATTACTTTTGCTGTTTTAAGCATATTAGGAAATTCTCCTAGCTCAAATGACTTATTAAAAATCTGTGTTAGTGGGTTGCATAATATGTTTGCCCCTATTTTTAATAGTTTAGGCGATATATTGTAAATGTCTGATGACTTTGAAATGTCCAGTTTTGAAAGAAGATTAGCAACTTCCCCAGGTTCTGCCTCATTTAAAAAGATTGTGTGTACATTTGGATTTTTTAAATAATCTTGAAATTTCGTGCTTGGCTTTGGAAGTTTTTCAACTAGCTTGCTAGCAATATTGCCAAAAAATTGGTTAAATTTGTTTGCCACCTTAGTTTGGTCTGTTATAATACTGCCATTGTCATTTAGAAAGATTTCACTATCCTTACCTTTTTTGTTGTGTATTATTTCATTCATTCCAGCCCATATTTTTTTTGAGTTATTTAAATGTTTCTGAAAATAATTTAAGTAGTATAGTTTTTTGCTAGTTTTTAAGAGATGTTTTACTGAGTCACGATAAAATTTATATCTGTGGAACCAAAACTTTTCTCTCTTCAAAATATATTTCTTGTAGAATTTATTCTTTATCATGATTGATCTTTGAATACCTTTCGATATCCATGGTTTGCGTAACCATTTGCTCTCTCTATTTGAATAGGTTTTTAGTGGAGCATGTTTTTCTATTATACTCATAAATTGGTTGTGAAATTCTGTATAAATCTTATTTATGTCATTTGTATATGAAACATTATCTATTGAAATTAAGCTGATGTCAGATAGATATTCATCTTCATTAAATTTGGAATAGTCCCTTTTAGTGATTTTTTGTCTGGATGGTGGTGCTGCAAGATCATGGATTATGACAAAGTTAGGCATATGATCTGTAATTTTTGATGTGAAATTACCACTTATTATGTCCTTATCAATAATATTTAGAAAAATATTATCAACTATACTAGGCCTTTGGTTATTTACAATTCTAGAGGGTTCATGTATACATGGTTGCAGAGAGTATTCAAACATAGTATCATAAAATGCACGTACATATTTATCATTGTCATACTTAAGTGGACAGTAATTAAAATCTCCGACGACAATTATGTTTTTATTTTCCTTTCGAATCTCAGATAATTTTTGGACGAAGTAATTTTTAAAGTGTGAATCTGATGCTTTTCTTGGATGTCTATAGGTGATACAAACTAGTGTGTTAGCATATTTTTCATTTACAATTTCCACCCATTTAGCTTGATATTCATTGTTTTCATCTTGAAATGAGATGTCAAGTTTTTTTCGTTCTATGAATTTGTGTGTATTTTTGATGTATAGGCCAACACCTCCTTTTATTGAATGTCCAGGTTGTCCAATATATTTATGATATCCATCAATAATACCTGGTCTAAAGTGCAATTCTTTATATTTAGGGTTCCAAGTTTCAGAAAGAGCAATTATATCGAAACTAAAGTTTAAATCTGTTAGAAGGTTATAGAGGGAGTCAAAGTTATGCATAATAGATTCGATATTAGAATGAAATAACGAGAAGTGATGTTGGGGTTTTAGCTTAATCTCTTGATTAAGTTTATGAAAGTCATGCGTAGAAAAGTAGTCAAAATTAACATTAATATTGAGAGATTTTTGAATGAAATTATCGTAGTCTGGTCCATAATTATGATCTTCATTTATGGCACCCCCATATTTAAAAACATTACTTCTATTTAGTGGAATATCCCTCAATTGACATTGGCATTTATACTCTGAGTTAAAATTTGTGTATTTAAGTAGGTCATCAGTCTGTAGATTATGGAAGGGAAATATATCGGCAAAGCACATTGGGCATCGCCAGTTAGAGAAATAGCTTTCTGGCAAGGTATTAAGGTCATTTAGTCCAATACCGGAGCATTTGCGGTGAATTAAACATTTACACTGGTGGCATGGGAGAGCCTTTTGAATTTTGTTACAGTTGATTTTTCTGTTACAAACAGAACATGAATTTGACATTTTCAGTAAATCCAGAGTTTGATTTTCATGATGTTCTGATAATGAAATAGTGAATTCATTTAAAAAGTCTTTATCAGATATATTTGTAAAAGGAAATATAGAACAATCTTTACAAAACCACAAGTCTGAATTGTTTCCCGACTGAAGTTTGTTATAGCAATGAAGTGATAAATTAGTACATTTCAAATGAAACCAGGTGTCACAGGCATTATTATCGCAGCACAAAGCATTATGGTGGTCAAAAACTGGTTTAACGCATTTTCCACACTTATAATTTTTACAAAATTCACAGACAAACTGGTTTAATGTAAATGTGGTCATGGATTTAAAAGATTTTAGAGAAATACCGCAGCAACGCTGGTGAAAGTGGTTATTGCAACTTATACAAGACAAGAAATAATTTGAGTTTTTAAAAACATTTTTCCTACATTTAGGACATTTTGAGTTCATGTTGTCAGCCATTGTTTTCTATAAAGTATCACGAATAGTAAAACAAATAAGAACAAAATATATAGAAATAAAATATAGAAAAATAAAAATAATATTGTATAAAGTGAACTTACACAATCTTTCGAATGTCTGACTTACATCTTAATGCAATAAATTTATCATTTTCTGCTTTTTTTACTCTTATCTGTCCATTTACAACATAGCCTGGATATTGATAGTTCATTTCCTTTGCTATTTTCTTTGCTTCTGATAGCAGATCCGAATTGTTTTTTGTAAGGGATTCGTGAATTTCAATATACGGAATGTAAGATTTATTTTCTCTGGTGTCGAGTATGTCTTTTTTATCATTTCCAAAGTCAAATTGTGTCTCACCTGCTTTATTGTTCATAACTCGTATTTTTTTACGTTGCCCGAAGAATCGCATACGATCCGCCTTGTGACGAAATCTCACAATGATTGGCGAGTACTTCGAGGAGCCAACTCGATGGCAAACGTCAATCTGGGACTCGTCAAATAAACCGATTTTCGAGGCTTGGGCAATCTTTAAAACGACTTCAGATGTTGCTGGGTTGTTTGGCTCAGAAGTATCATCCTCCCCACTCTGAAAGGGTACACCAGATATTTTAACATTCACGCTGCTACGGTGGTATTGAGCGGATTCATTTGACGTTGCATTGTTTTGTTCTACATCATTTCTCAGATTATTTAGCTGAGTTTTAAGCTCCTTGTTTTCGTTTTCTAGGATATTGTTTTTGTTTGTAATTGAGTTCATAACAGTCTTATTCTTTTCATATTCCGAGTTGATAAATACTTGGCTAGATTCGATTTCATTTATTTTATCTTCTAGTCTTTTTACTTCTGTATCCAATTTCGATTCAACGGTTTTAAGATTTTTATTTATCTCAGTTACTGTTTCTTTTAACTCCTTCAAGCCTTCCGTTCTATCTAATAGGATTGCCAAGATATCTTTAATTTCTTTAATATCACCCATTTTAACTATTTTTATAATCAAATTAAACAACACTTCATATTTTTTATTTTTACAATTATATATAATTGTTTATTCTTTGTTTATTTGCTGTTTGCATTATTCGTTTTCATTTCTTTGTGCTATATAATTCTTTATTTTTTCGGTGATTTTCATTAGTTTTTCCGTACTATCACTTTTTAGCCATTCTTTTTTCGTTTTTATGTTAAGCGATATTGCTGCTTGATCACAGGTTATTATATGCTCTGTGGTTTCATTTTCTTTGCAGTAGTAGCATTTTCTTTCTTTTCCCCAGTTTCTACCAATATCCCACATTTCAAGTCTTGTTCTCATTACGTCTGCTACATCTGTGATCGACAGCTCTTTTACATAAATTCGCCTTTTTATTTTTTCTTCCTTTTGGTTCTTCAGTTTTTTTGATGTTAATTTATTTTCCTTCCACTTTTCTTGTATTTTTTCTTTCAACTTTTCTTTCGTAATATTTTTCCATTTCCATTTGCTTACTTTTGTTGCTGTTTCGAGGTTTATTTTTATTTCTTCTGCAAGTTGTTTAATTTCTTTGTAGAAACATGCTGGTTGTTCAAGTGCTTTTTGTTCTTCTATTATTTTCTTTGATATTCGATTCTCAGTAGAGTTGATTATTTGGTGATAGAGGAGTAATTTATGGTATTCAACCTTTTCCTTGAGGGGCCAGATCCCCAACTCATAAATAATTCCCCAGTAAGGTGTTGATTTTGGTAGCATTAATATTGATTTGAGTGATGTTGCTTGTATTTTTTCGAGCATTTTCCAGTCTGTCTCTCTAACGTTCGTCCAGCATTCCAGATTGTATATTATCGACGGTACTGAAGTCCTCTCATACATCAATAGTTGTCCTTCTGTGCTGTATTTCCCAATTTTATCTTCTGACCCTATTAATTTTATATATTTCATCATTGCTATTGCTTCATTTTCCTTTTCTTTTAGTTGTCTTTCCATGTTTCCTTTATTCGTTATCCAATTTCCTAGGTACTTGTATTCATCTGTTTCTGTTACTTTTCCGTTGGTAAGTTCAATCTCTGGTTCTTCATTTTGCTCTCTTCCAGTGTTTACTATCATATATTTCGTTTTTGCTATTGAGAATGTGAATTTTTTATTTTCTTCCATTAGTTTAAGGTTTTTTCCTGTTTTTTCTATAGTTCTTTTGTTGCCTGCTGCTTCTATATCATCTACATATATTGTTGCCATTACATGCAATCTTGGTGATATTATTGTTATTGGTATTTCACCAATAGAGTTGATTTGGGCAGTGCTTGCGCAACATAGTTGAGAGCCATACACCGTTCCTTGTTTAACTATGTTTTTAACATTTATTTGCTTTGTTTCTCCAATTGGGGTTTCTATTAGTATGTTTGCATTTTTGTTTAGTTCATAAAGTAGTTTTGCTTCTCTTGCTCGTAGCCCTGCTTTGTGTATATCGTTGATGCAGTCTTCTAGCCATAGCTTATCGAAGCACTTTTCTGCATCTGCGAATAATATATATGTTTTTCTATTCATTCTTCTGTTTTGGTCTATTATAGCCATTAAAATTATCCAGTTGTCTTTTACCGATCTTCCTTTCTTCCCTCCATTTTGATGTTCATCTATCTTCAAGTTGCCATTTGTCTTTTCCATAATAACTTTTTCCAGAACTTTGCTGAGTATGTTAGTTAGAAATATTCCCCTTCTATTTTTCATTTCAGCTCTTGATCCTTTGTTCTTATATATTGATTTTATTTTCATATTGTTCCACTGTTCTGGTATCACTTCTTCCTTCAGGATTGCATTCATTAATATTTTGATAGATGTTATCATTTCATTTCCGCCATTGATTATTATCTCATTTCTCCATTCTTCCAAGTCTGGTGCTTTTTTCAGTTTTAGTTGTTTTATCACTTGTTTTACATCTTTTTCTGTTATTTCAAGTTCTTTTTGTGTTTTTGCTTGTTTCATAATTTCTTCTATATTTTCTTGTACCTTTGCTTCTGTAACTTTTTCTTCAATTGTTTTTGATTTTCTTGTTTGGAATAGCTCATAATAGAATTCTTCATATATTTTTAGTATTGTGTCTTTATCGTCCTTTAA
This sequence comes from Lepidozona retiporosa, assembly GCA_032360285.1. Taxonomy (NCBI): domain Eukaryota; kingdom Metazoa; phylum Mollusca; class Polyplacophora; order Chitonida; family Ischnochitonidae; genus Lepidozona; species Lepidozona retiporosa. The sequence continues at coordinate 4,141 of JAUOBW010278096.1, read as the reverse complement.
TGTGCCTTCTTTGTCTTTCATTGATACTGCTACTTCTTTCGACTTTCCTGTGATTCTTCTTTTAAATTCCCAAAACTTTTCTTCTTTTATACCCCCTCCTATTTTGTCTAATGATTTTATTGTAGCTTTAATTTTTCGTGAAGCCTGATTTTTATTTTCCTGCTCAATATATTTTGTGATAAGTTGTTTCCTTTTCTTTCCTTGATCATTTTTGTTGAGTTTATTTAGTTTTCTTTTTATTTTGGTTAATATTCTTGTAACCTTGCTTTTATTTTATTTTTTCTTTTGAGTTTCGCATTTCTTTTTAGCACTGATTATTTCTTTATTCCATTCATTATAGTTTTCTTGTAAGCTTTGGTTGTTATTGTTTAATATTTTCGACACTTGTTTTTCTTCTAGTATTGTTTTGAATCTTTTATATCCTTTTTCCGTCATTATGAACTTATCCTTACTTTTTGTTGTATCTTCGTTTGATATCCACTTTATTGACATAATAATTGCATTGTGATCCGTATATCGTGTTATTGTTTCGTTTTGATCGTTTTTTAGAATTCTAAATGGGGTGTACAATTTATTCTCATCTATTAGAACGTTTTCTAATTTGTCGATTTCGTTTTTCTCTATAATGATGTAATCAAGAATTGACTTAGAATTTTTGTCTTCTCTAGTCCATATGCCTTTTGTCTCTTTCCAGCTGTTAATAATTTCCATGTCACATTGTTTTAGCATTTTTATCAATAATCGACCCCCCTTTGACACGTCTTTTTTGTTTCCTTTTATCTTTTCTCCTACTTTGCAATTGAAATCTCCCATTACTATAAGTTTCTGTTCTTTTTGTTTGCCCTTTTCAATTTCTTCTGTTATTGTGTTCATTGTACATTGAATTTGTTCTTTCTTTGCGTTATCTCCTTTTGGAGTGTATATAATTCCTATTTTGTATTTGGTCTTGCTTCCTATTACAATCCATAGACTTTCAAACTCTGGTGTGTTATTTCTTTGAACTTCTACTGCTGAATTTTTATATTTATCTTTTATTGCTAGCATCACACCTCCTCCTTCATTTCCTCTATCATTTCTGAATATATTATATCCAGGTATTTCTAATAAGTCTTCTTTATCCAGGTTCGTTTCCACTATGCCTATTATGTCAGGGTTTATTTCTTCAACAATGTCAATTATACTCTCAAGCTTTGATATAATGCTTCTTGTATTAACCATGTAGATTTTCATTTGTTCTAGGCTTTTTTCTACTGTTTTTTCCTTTTTAGTTTTCGTTTTACTATGTTTTCATTTTTGTCTTTTTCGTTTTTGTTATTTATATTTTTATTTACACTATTTACATTATACTTTTTGGTTTCAGTTTTTACCTCGGTTTCGCTGATGCTGTTGTTAAGTGAAAATTTTGATTTTGGTCATTGTTATTTATTTTTGCTTCATTGAGTTTTGCTATTTCTTGTTCAAATTTCATATTTATGATCTCTTCCAATCTTTTCCACATTTCTTCTTCGGCTTTGTTATTTTCATTGTTGTTGGTTGATTCTTCTTGATGTTTTCTCTGTGATGTTATGCGGTTTTCTTTTCTTTGATTTGTGTTTTCATGATTATGATTGTTTATTGTATAGTTTTCTTTTCTGTGTATGTTTCTGCACTTCTCATTGAATTTACAGTATCCTTTTTGTTCATATCTACAGTAGTAGTTGCTTATTTCTTGTGTCTTTTTGGTATGTATATATTTGCATTTATCTCCGTACCTACATTTTCCTTCTTTTTGCCACCTGCATATTATCTTATTGTCATGACTGTCTTTACACTCCATCAATTTACATTCCTCTCCCTGTAGATGTGATTTGCAAACGGTTACATGCTCGTACCGACACGACTCATTAAATTTGCAGTAGTTATTTTTTGCGAAGTATATACATATTTTTGTTTGATTTGCTTTCTCTTCTATTATTTGGTAGTCTCTGTTTGGTGTTTTCTTTGATTGATTCGTTTTTTCTGGTTCATTGTTCTTTGGTTTGTTGTTGTTTTTCTGGTTCTTGTTGGCAAGTTCAACTGTTATTTCTAATTCTTGATTAATTTCTTCTACCCCAATAATATGTTCTTGCATTTGATTTATTTCGTTTTCCAGTTCTGATTTATCTTTCACGTTGTTCTGAATTATTTTGTTTAATTTTTTGATCTCTGTTTGTTGTAGTTCAGTCATTTTATCTAATGTTGACTTTTCAATGATGACTTTCTCCATGATTTCCTGGTACTGTTTTATTTCAGCTTTTTGTTTCTCTATTTGTTTATCTTTTTTCTTCTTTTCTTCTATTGTTTTTTGAGTGTTGCTAATTATTTCTTCAGATTTTTGTTTTGCTTTTTCATAGGTAAGGTTTTCCCAGCTTAAATTATCCTTCTTTCCTGTTGTTATTCGTTGAATTTCTTGCATAGTGTTTGTTATTTGTTTGTTTATTTCCTTTAGTATTCCGATTTCGGCTTTTAGATTTTCTATACTTTCATCTTTAATTTTTCCTACACTGTTACTTTCTACTTCTTTTCCTTTTTCATCATGATATTTTTCTTTATTTTGTTTTTTTATTGCTTTATTTAGTTCCTTCTTTATTTGTAATATTTCTTTTGCTTTTTCCTCTATTATTTTTGCTTGTAATTTTATTTCCACTCGCTGTTCTCGTTCTTTTTTTGTTCCATGTATGCTTATTTCTTCATTGTTTATGCTGTTGTTGTTTTCTTCTTCTTTACCACTTGTTAGTATGCTGCCTTTTTTTGCATTATTTGGAGTGGTTTGTTGATGATTTTCTTTTTGCTGTTTTTTCTTTTTCTGGATCATGTGTGTTGGCTGTGTTTCCTTATGTTTTGGTACTTTGATTTGTTCAATTTTACTTTCTTTTGATAGTGTTTCATTTATATTTGTCGCTCCATTCTGGTGAATCTTGCATAATATGCAGTCAGTATCAGGAAATAATGTCTTAACTTCGTCTCTGTTGGTTTTGTCGCATTTGTAGTGCCACCATTTACTACATTTTACACAGTACACCCCTGATGTTTTCACCTCTTTTTTACAATTTGGGCATATTGACGTTTCTTCTTCTTCGTTGTGTTGTTTAACAGCATTTTCTTTATGATGAATTTTGTGTATGTTTTGTTGTTGTAGTATGTGCTTGATATTTTCGTTGTTTATTATGATTGTTTTCTGTTTTTTAGAAGGTAGTTATGCATAGTAGGTAGCTCTGTGTTCATAAATTCGTTCAATTTTGGTCCGTTAACCATAATTCTCGACGTTGTTCGATATAGATTTATTGTGTACATTTTTTTGTTCTCATGGGTGGTGATTGTTAATACATCTTCAACTATATTACTGTTTCTGTCACACTTTCTAGCTGTATCAATATTTACTCCTTTATCTTTGTAATATTTTTGAAGAAGATTTTTTATTACTTCAAAACGTAGTCGTGCTTGTTTGTATTATTAAGTTTTTGTTTTTCATTTCATATGTTATTGCTTTATTATCGCATGCTTTTATTTTCTTTTTAATTGTACTTCTTGTATTTAAACTGTATGCTTGATTATATTTTGTAGTTTCGTTTTTAATGTTTGTTAATTTCACTGCTCTCGTTTTTTATGTTTATTATTTTGTTGACGGCCATTATTTCGCCATCATTTGCTTTTATTTCAACACATTGTGTTTCATTACATTGTTCTTCAATTTCGGATATTATATTACTTTGTGCCATTTTTATTTAATATTTATTATCAAGGTAATAAGAAAAGTCTTGCACTACTTTGATGTATATCAATATATTGTTTTCCTTTCTAAATTTTATATTTCCTAATTCTCACCTTGCTGAACGACAGCCATTTGTTATTTGTTTTACATTTGTTGTCTTTTTTTAATAAATATTTGGTTTAAAATGTTTTTTTTTTAATTTTTTATTTGCAAATTCAACCGGTAAAATTTAGTTTGTTTTGATTTTTAAATTCGCTCATTGGTCAAAATGCCGTAAAAATGTCACGTGACTTAGAAGAAACAATCCCGGAAAAAATATCACGTGACCTTGTATGGGATGTGATTGGTTCTCAGAAAACAACAACAAAAACCGAGTATTTTAAGACCGGTTCGTTTTAAAATAATTCTTAG
>JAUOBW010277985.1:0-10722 GCA_032360285.1 Lepidozona retiporosa | reverse complement strand
ACACTATGAAAAAAAGTTTTTTTTTATTATGTTATATGAAAGAGCATGAAAAATTATCATAGAATTTGTTTATTTTTTCAAAAATTTCAAACGGTTTTAAAGGTATGCCCGTTTAGAGATTTAAAAAAATCATAAAAATATATATTCTGTGATGTCACTAGATTTTTTGTGATGTCACAAGATTTTCATGGACTAACTCTCATACAGTGAAGTCATGGGGGTATCGGTTACACATTACAAGTAAAACCACACTCAGCTACAGAATCTAGTGACATCACAGAAATAAAATGTAAGACCACAAAAAACATTATTTAAGAACACCTACAAAAGGAGCATAACTTGAGAACCGCTTGAAATTTTTCAAAAAAAATAATTGATTCTATGATACTTTTTCATGCTCTTTCATATGAATCCAACTTGATTTTACAGTGTTCACTCCCTTTAAAAGTTTAAACACAGTTTATCACATTTAAATTTGTCATCTTGTAATATTAATAATCACATCATCATTGAATTGTATCCTGTTTTTGTGCAAATGTGCACTTTAACAATAACTCACAATATTGACAGGATACAAAGTGGCAGATTTTAATTCTAAATGTTTGTGATTGATAATACGGAAAGGAAGTTATACATTTCTTTAAAAAAAATCGTGTGCTTCGTTGACCATGTGGTCTTGAACATATACCACCCAGAATGTAACACTGGAAAGTTTTAGAAAGTCAACTTGACCGCCATAGATCTATGTTCATGATAAATTATTCCTTTTGTTAAGATTTTTACTGAAGCGGAGGCAGCAAATAGACACATTAGAGTAGTAGTGTGGGGGCAATTGTAATCCTGTGCGTATCGTCTGTGTAAAGCAATTTCTAGATGGATTCGGATATTTTGGATATAAAACAGCACGAAAAATCCTGTTGGCAATTTTTTAGAGGCCTTTTTCCTATAATTTGGGCCCCAAAATATTTTAAAGTTATTAAGCCTGAAGAAATCTCAAAAAACCTAATTTTTTAGCCATTTTGGGCGTGGTACAGGCCTCAAGGATTTCTTAGTCATCAATAACATTTTCAATGTTCTAATCTTATGGTTTTACATCACTATGCTAAAAATGATCAAAAACGGTCAAGCGGTTCAGAAGATATAAGATTTCAAAAATCCAGTGATCTGATTGGCCGAGAGCCTTTTCAGGCTATATATATCGAGAACCAGAATTTTCCCAAACATGCTGTTTTCTAACGATGATAGAGAATCTTCTCTATTATCATCATGCAAAAAATTAAAAACATCTAATGAACAGATTTGGAGATCTAGCACGGACGAACGGACAACACTCAATTCATAAGACCGCCATTTACGTGGGTCCAAAAAGAAGGATTTCTTTTATACAAGCCTTCATTTTGAAAATATATAACTTTAAGAGCCACTGTATGAAGGAATCAGGCGGTCGGCGATTGTGACCAACTCAGAATTCTCTAATTTTTTATATGTGTGAGGTAGTAGGCCAAAACATTAGCTAAGCTTTTTTTTAGGTCTCTGGTCAGGAAATATGGGCCCTCGAAATTTTGGCTTATTTTTAAAAAGTGTAAAATTTGGATTTTCAAATAATCATATTTTATACAGGTAAAAATAAAGATCCAATGGTAAAGTTTATTGGTTAACCTGGGTGTCATGGTGCCATAAAGAACTGGGGTCAAAGTTCTTTTTTTTTAATGTGTCATAATGAGCGGGTCATATCTATGGTGGGTGAAATCGGGAATAAACTCTAAAATTATGAAAATGCACTCTTAATTGTATATTTTCATATAAAAATGATGATTATCCATGAGATATATTGACATTTTTATAGCCCCAAAAATCTTTTTTTGTAAAGTCTCAAAAATCTTTTTTTTTAAAAAAAAAACATGCTTTAAAACAGCCAGAAAACATATAGCCATTTTACTTTTTTTTTTCGAAAAATATTTTGCAATTAAAATATAAAATTGTCAATATTATGATTTATATGATTGTTTTGCATACATTAAGGTTTTTTCTATAAAATAAATGATTATTTTTTTAATTCCACATATAGCGAACAAAAATATGGTCACTTTAAATAAGTGATGAAACTTACTTTGTAATCATTGGATGGATGTTTTCCAAATACATCTTTCACCATTACAGCACATTCTCTTCCTAAATAGTCATAAAAAACAATCTGAATTTAAAGGGTAATAAATATCTAAAAAATATATTTTTATTACAAAAATATATTATTTATTACAAGCTGAAATAGACTGGACCTAACTACCTGTACTATAAAAGGCATTAAACCTGCAATTGAACTTGTAAATATTTGGAAAATCGATAATTATGATTTCTCATCCACTCAATCCTATTTTGGGTGTTGTCTTTTTTAATGTGAAAGTTTCTTAAAAATATTGTTATATGAGTTTGTACATTATATGACATTATAATGATCATTTTCAAAATTACAATGGATGATTAAGTGATTGTGGAGATATCAATTCCTAAAAAATTTATCTGATTGACCGAGAGAATGTTAAAGCAATAGCTCAACTATTAGTCTAGAATTTTTTCAAATTCACACATAAAATAGACAAATCGACTCCCGGAAATATGAAACAGCCAAAATCCAAAATTTTTAACATGCTAAAACTTTTTGAACAATTATTTTTTATCAGCACACAAAATTTAAGTGAAATGAAAACATGATTTGTTGAGAAAAGTGAGATGATGTCATTTGGGCAAAACGTGTTGACGCGTTTAGGGGCCTGGAATTTACAATTTAAAAAAACATTTTTTTTGAGAAAATTACAAATATGTCTCATTTCATGAAAAAAAATACTTGTTACTTGCTAGGCAACCAGAATTTTCGGCAGGTGAACATATGTGTCAAAACATACGCACTATATAGTACTTTAACATCATGCAAAATTTAAAAAACAATCAATGAATTGACAAAATAACGAAATACTTTCTTTTAAAAAATTACTATAATGAATTTTTAAACCATTTTAATACTTAAATTAACTTTTTAATGCACAGCTGAGCATGCTTTTTAAGAAAAGTAGAAGCTGTGTCTAAACTATTATTATTATTATTATATGCGTATGAAATATCTATTCAATAAAGTTTTCCAAATTCTCCTAAAATTTAAAATAATTTAAAAATGGCCGACTTGGCTAAGCATGTCATTTAGGGATCTGGGGGCAGGTAAGAGAATTTTGCACATGGGGTCAAAAGGTACCCTCTCCTACTTCATGGTAAATTTAAGCAAACTTCACTAGTTCCTCTAGATATTTGAAAAACGAGAATTTTACACAGTTGCCCTTATGGGTCAAAAGAATCTGGGGCAGGTAAGAGAATTTTGCACATGGGGTCAAAAGGTACCCTTTCCTACTTCATGGTAAATTTAAACAAACTTCACTAGTTCCTCTAGATATTTGAAAAACGAGAATTTTACACAGTTGCCCTTATGGGTCAAAAGAGGCCTTTGATATCATGTAAAAGTTTGGACAATCATGTAAAATATCAGAATTATTAAACCGGTTTTGGAAAAAGGTGTGTGAAGAAACATGTGCATGTTGGTTAAATTAATTTACACGGTACTTTCCAACTCCCTTATTATGTACATAGATTATAGTGAATTTATAAACCATAAGGTTTATTTGGCCTGATGACACAAACATATTTTAACAAGAATAATATAGATACGTGAAATTATATTTACCTGGTACAACAGAAAGCTGTGTGTTGGAAAATGAACAAGTGACGTCAGGGAGCAGATAGTTATCAGGGTCACCTATTTCATATACAATCTGTTCAGAAACAGTACCTTTAGTCACCAGACCTCCTGTGTTTTTAGGCTTAGTAACAAGAAATCTCCCATCACTTGAACATTCAACAATTGGAAAACCAATGTTATCCCTAAAACACAAAATGTATATCATGCCATAGAACTCAAAATTATTTGGTGACATTATATTTGTAATGACGTCATGGTGGATTAGGCGCATTGAGAAATTTAATTAGGGCATTTATTTACAACTTGATAATTACTTTCAAAAAATTATCCTTGAATGCAGAAGTTAATCATCTTATACAACTTTTATTATGCTTAGCCATGTGTAACTTGAACACTATCATCAGTGCAAGTTATTTTTGAACTTTGATATTATTTTAACATTCTTTAATTGCTGATTACCTTATTGGACAAAACAAAGTCGGACGAAATTTTAGTCGGACAAAATTTTAGTCACCTCCTAAAATTTTGTCTTTCCTTAAATTTCTCTTATTACATAATTTAAAGAATAAAACCCTTTTTCACTATGAACGTAAAGTTCAAAAGGACAATTTTCAACAGCCCTCAGAAGATATACCCGTTTTGAAAATAACATTTTGGACTAAATTATTAGTCGGACAAATATATTAGTCGGACATAATTTTAGTCACTTCCAAAAATATTAGTCACTTTTGTCCGACTTTGTTTTGTCTGATAAGGTAGCCCTAATTACTAATGGGCCTCTACTAGCACTCGCCAATTTATAATGAGAATTATCAGGTTCATGACTGCATGTTGGATTGTAATTGATATTGTTTCAGAACAATCTAAACTCAATAAATTATCTTTGACTAAGTATGCAATTTTAACCTCGTCCAAGTACTGTCAAGATTCGTGAACATTGTTTTTTCACAGATGAGAAAGATAAAATAAACAAGCACTAAGTGACTGATGGACTCCATCAAATTGAAAATTAATAAAAATTTTAGTTAACAAATTTGTGTTGCAAAAATAACAGTGCTAAAAAGCCCAAATATGGGACCAGTACCAATAAAAACGAGATCATATTCGTCAAAAATATCTTTTTGCATCAGCCAAAATGAATCAAATTTAAACAAAAAGTAATGTGAAGAAACATTCAAAAAGGCTGATTTTAAAAACCATTTTCTCGGACAAATTTAGGCCTAGTACCAAAAAAATGGTTTTCGGCAAGTGACCATATGCGTCAAAAAATTCAAAAACGTTCATTTTAAGCCTAAAAAGCCAGTTTTCGGGAAAATCTAGATCCAGCGATTTAGGCTTAAATTTGTATTTTAATTATTATTAACTTCTGCTAGGAAGATTTTAAACTACAAGGCCACATTTCTTTTTGGCGACATATGTTTTAGCTTGCGTCTTAAAGACCTTCAAAAACAATTTAAAACATATCAATGTATTATCCAACAATCCAGACTAGCTAATACAGTATTAAAAATATTGCAAATAATTTGCAACTATAACGCATTTGATTGGCTTATTAGTGAAAACATGATCACATAGTCATGGCAATCGTTAAAGCTGAATCACCCTAAAATATTATATGTATTACAACTGCTGGTTTGTGTAGTGGTAATAACCCTCGATTTGCATGCGATCAGTCCCTAGTTCAACAATAACATACCAAATCATTTCATAAATAAACACCCATCCCAGAAATTATCCCCAGGAGATTTTGAGAAAGTAAAACATGCACAAAGTGCCCAGTGCAACACAAGAAATTTATTTTCCAATGACCGACAGCTCATCTGTAACTGATAGTCTATCCCAAATGCACAGGTTGTAAGAATTTAAAAAATCTTGCTTATTACTTACCGTTGAAATTTACAATATCTTCGGAAAATTATAAAATAATTTTTCATTAAATGAAACCAAATTTTCGATCAGAACGGGCATTTTTCATATGGTTAAATAGTGTTTGATTAAGTTATATTTTTCGATTAAAATGGATTTACGACACAAACTTGATTTTAATTGTATTGTTTGATTAATGCTGAATTAGTGTTCGATTAGACTATGTTCGATTACATTTAATTAAAAAATTAAAAATAATTGTGATTTCTGATTAGTGTTCGATTGTTCAATCAACAGCATTTTAATTGGTTAATTGGTTCAATTAATTGAATTGTTCGATTATTTACATCTTGATATATTGTAGGTATTATGAAAAATTTCAATTATTACGATATTGGATTAGGTTCGAATATGTTTTATTTGTCGGAATAATAATCCGTTTTCCAAATTGATTTGCCGCAATGCATCGAACGCCCCACTTCTATTAGAAGCCCCCAAATAAACTCCCCTATTTTTTGTGTCTTTTTTTTCAATAAACGCTCCCTCGACAAAAGCTCCTCCCTTGGAGGCATATAGTTTAATTCTCAGACATTAAACATAATATAATCCGTCATTAATACTTCTACTGCCTTTCAGGTATTAATGACTGTTAAATACTTTAAAAGTAATTTATTTGGCCATTAAGTAGGTCAAATGGACAATAAATACAACATATGTTTTGATAAAAATTATTTTACAAAAAAAAAAACGCCTCCTTAAATAGAGGCTACAATCGAAAAAACGCTTTATTCCAAGCATTAAGGTAAATGTTTGATTACGTTTGAATAACTTGATATTCAATTTGTTTAATCGAACTTTAATCTGTTCGACTAGATTAAGTTCGATTCTCTTAAATATCCTTGAGCGACTTTAAAACCATTATTTAATTGAAAATTCGTTTAGTGTTCGACTTGTTCGAATTTTAACCTGTCGATTGGTCTCGATTGTTCGAATTATTAGAATAGTTAAGCCTTGTTTACGCAGATCGCCTGTAGCAGAAGTTTTAAAGAGTTAGCTTCTTGTTTTTATTTGTAATGCCTTCTTTCTCAAGAAATCCTGCTAAACTTTTGTATGAAATTTCGCAGCAATTTTTGAAAATTTGGGGCATGTTATTTTCTCATAGAATATTAGAGGAGAATTTAAGACATTTAACATATCCTATCACGGACAATGCATTTTATAAGCTGCTTTGGCTAAAGTAACACCTGTTTAACATAAAAGTTCGTAATTTAAGAAATATATTGCAGCATCATGCCTATTATGGATCCATCAATAGGGTATCAACCTTTTTATTACAATCCAGTAATTTCTGACATCTGACATCACATGTTTTCTATGCGGATCGCTTTGGAACAAGCTGTAGGACTAGCTTTTCACCTTATTACGTAGACTATACTCAAACAAGTATTAGAAATGGTTACCTGTTAACAGTGCTATATATTGGCCTTGATTTATAGACAAAACTCCCTCCAACACAAAGACAGATTATACTATTTTATCAATCGTTTCTGTGGGAGGTCCAAATCTTGTTTATTGGCAGGGCTATAATCTAGAATATGAACCAGACTGGTCCATTGCAGGTAAGAGGAGGAATGGTTTCCGATTGGTCTGAAATAACGAGTGTAGGTGAAAATATACTTTATGTCATTTTTTTAGCTCATGTCAAGACCATCTAGACTGTTCCTTGCTCCATGGGAAACCTACCCGACAAAGCGCATGGTAAGTAACAAAATTTAACTTCGTTTGTATAGCACATGATATAGTCTACTAACCTAATATTATTGTTACCATTTGAGGTGTTTGACTATTAGGACATATAGCAAGAGTCCACCACGAATTATTAAATTACGTCTTGCTTCATCCTTTATTGAATTGATAGCGATTAATGGCTATTGAATTTACCATGTTTCACATTCTTCGCCATCTGGATTTTTTGCAAAAGCTTAGGTCTGGTTTGCAAAAAAATGGCCTGGTTTCCTGTTATGTTTATGGTTTCCTGTAAAATTGTATAACAATATAAATGTAATTAACTCAATGGACAATGCGTGAAGCGCTGATATGAAGTAACACTTTTCGATATCTGTTTCAAGCTTGCGGAAAAGTATGTTAAACAGTTTTTTGCTAGCTTAGTACGAAATATTTTCCCTATTCATCCTATACTTTTCCTATTAAAAAAAAAAACGTTTTTAGGCTAATTTTTGGCCCAGTACCGAAAACCTAGTTTTTTTCAAAAATCTAAAATTGACACTTTTCGACACTTATGGTCCTCTAACTTCATGCAAAATTTCAGAAAAACTAATGAACGGTTATTGAGAAAAAGGTGCTACGGACGGACAAACATAGGTGAATTCATGGGACTTCGTCGGCTTCGGCACTGGGCCTAAATTTTTCAGTACTGGGCCTAAATTTGCCCTAAAAAAGGGTTTTTTATGCCTAAAATCAACATTTTTAAATTTTTCTCGAAAACCGTTCATTATTTTTCTATTAAATCTTGCATGAAGTTAGAGGACCATAGAGGGCTACTTTTGACCTACATGGTCACCCATCGAAAACTCTTGTTTTTCAATAATCTGCCTAAATTTGTCCTAAAAACGGGGTTTTCACGTCTAAAATCAGCGTCAATTTTTCACGAAACCGTTCGTTATTTTTCTATTAAATTTTGTATGAAGATACAGGACCATAGAGGGCTACTTTTAAACTATATGGGGACCCGTCGAAAACTCTTGTTTTTTGGTACTGGGCCTAAAATCAACGTATTTACATTTTTCTCGAAAAACGTTCATTATTTTTTTGAGCTATGGTACTGGGCCTAAATTTGTCCTAAAAACTGGGATTTTACGCCTAAAATCAACGTATTTACATTTTTCTTGAAAAACGTTCGTTACGTCCATAGCCAACCTGCCAAAATTCTGTTTTTTTAGTACCAAAACTGAGAAATTCGTTCTTTTGACAAAAAAAAACTTTTTAAAATTTTCTCGTGTTGTATATTTTTTAAAATGTTTCATGATGTTAGAGTCTCATAGAGGGCTTCTTTTGACCCATAAGCAACTTACAAAAAATTCTTGCTTTCTGTTGTATAGAAGGGAAAATATTACCAATGATTTTTGTCCGGGAGTCCATTAGTCATTAAAGTGCTTGTTTTGATTTATTATTTGACCGATAATGATATTTTTTTCAATTTTCTTGATAGCGGTGCTATAATTTTTTTAAAAACTAAAAATTGTCGTTTATGAGTCCTCGTATTGGGGTACTAAGACCAAAAAGAAATGAAGAAAAAAATGTTTTTGACCGAAAATGACATTTTTCAATTTTCTCAAAAATGGTGCTAATTTTTTGCATGATCATACCCATCATAGTTCTTTTGGCCCATTTGTACACCTGTCCAAAATTCTCGTTTATGAGTACTATGACCCAAAAATCGAAAAAATACAGTTTTTAACCGAAAATAATATTTTTCTCAATTTTCTCAAAAATTAATGTTGTAAATTATTTTTAAATTTTATATGTTAGAGGCCCGTATAGGTTCATAGGTTCTTTTGACCCACCTGTCGAAAATTTTTGAATAAAAATACAATTTTTTGACCGAAATTAACGTTTATTGAGTAAAAATTAATGTTTTTTTGTTTTTTTTTAAGTTGTTTGATTTATGTTATAAATATATATCTTAAAAAAGATTAGTGAAACTCGGCTTGTTTTTTTTATTATAATTTTCCTTAATTAGAGGTTTTTTAGTCAATAGTTATTTTTTCTATTTTGATTTTTTTCTTCCAGGAATCCAGTAATAATTGTTCTTGTTCTTTCTCAATAAATTATCTCTAGATCTGGCTGAAATATCGTATGATCATAAAAAATTATATATTTATGAAGGTTTTGTTTGGTATTGCGTACTTATTTATTGATTCACTGAAAAAATGTTGATCTATTTAAAAAAAAAAATTGACGCTATCACGAGATGTTCCAAATACTTTTTCAAATGTTATAGATAATTTTAATCTACAGTGATCCAAAAGTAATTTTTTCTTGCTTTTCAATAATTTGGCATTGTACTTTGACTTTCCTGATTTCTTTAATGTTTAATATTTTAGTAAACTAGTTTAATATGTCTCTTTATTTAACGGAAATTCTCGGGAAAAATATTTACGGGGAAGTATGAACGATAGTCCGATTTTCAACCATGGAGTTTTGGTGTTTCCGGTGTATTATTACTACTAACAGAACTTAAGCTACCTTATCTATTATTTATTCATTTTAGAATTCGTGTCAACCTGATGGCAAACCACTAATTATCACTGATATGCCTCATTTAGCCCAATTCGTCTATAACCTTTACTCAGACAAAGTCAAAGCAATCGATCGAAAGAAAAACGTTAGTATATATTACTTTATTCTCTAAACATCATTACGGGCGGTAAACTTCTATATGGAGTAAATTTTTGGTAAATAATAAATCTGTGTTATGCGTTAGAAGAGAGAAACAATAATAATGAAATGAAACCAACGTATTTCTAAGATCATGTTCACACTTTCCTGAATTGTTTCGTTCAGGAGTGATTTTTATTGCGGGTTGATTTTGTATGCACATTATAACGATGTCATCCGTAACGAAATTCGCAATAAAAAGTGAATTGATTTTACTACGCAAACCGTATATTGTGTATCAGAAAATCAATGTCAAATCAAACAAAGGTTTTATATATTCATTTCCTGACAAAAAACGGGGTGAAAACTATCTGATGTGAACATGGTCTAAAGCACTCAAAGATTTCAAGCCAAATTTTACCCCCGTCCCTCCTTAATTAAAAATTATTCTACGCCTTCCATCCGCCAACCCTACCTCAGAGTATTAACTGGTGTAGTTGGTTGGTGTTATTTTTCGCTTTCTATTCTTCATGTGTTGTCAAATCAAACCTATACTTAGTCACCTCTCCGCATTTAGTCCAATTTAATCTCTTAATTCGGTGTTCTTGTACGATTTTCTACTGACGTGACGAGATCTTTTTGTAGAATTTCTAAGACAAACTAACCAGTTAGAATCTTGTGGTAGATTTTGTTTTACATTTATTTTCCTTGAA
>JAUOBW010277874.1:0-10723 GCA_032360285.1 Lepidozona retiporosa | reverse complement strand
TAAAAAAAAAATTGATAATTTTTCATGCTCTTTCATATGACATAATAAAAAAAAAAATTTTTTTTATAGTGATCAATTTCTTTATAAAGTAATTAATATAGAAAATTACTGGTGCCTACAACACAATGTCTAGCAAAATGTATAATCTCTATTGAAAATCAGTAAATTATTTTTGAAAAACTGGTTGTTGTTTGCGGTTTTACGTTGTTCATTACCTCACTCATCTGCTTATATGTCCTTCACATATAACACAGGTCTTAAAAACTTAAATATCAGGAGAAAATCCCAATACCACAATAATAAACAATGTTACAAACAATAAATCACCACTAGAGACATATATATTCCACCGCCAACATGGCAGCACTCTTGATACAGAGCAAGCAACATACCATAAACAAAACAGAATCACAACTCTGTTATATACAAAAAGATTAACATAAACCTGTGACAACGTAAAAAGGCAACAGATAAATTCAGCAAAACCGTAATATTAAGGGTCGGATGCAGGCTTTGTAATATGATTAATATTGGAACCAAACTGATTTTACAGCTCGGATGTCCTTCCTGACAGCAAATCCGAAGGGGGAAATCAACTCTATTTAATCAAAAAGCCACCTAGTGCAATTGTCTTAACTTGCATAACATGGAAGTGGTTAGCAAGGGTTATAAGATATTTGCAGTTATTCTAACCAATAGTTCTATTGATGCACATACTTGAATAAAATGTGCACCAATCTCCATAATTGGCACAAGCCACAAAAAACATTTTATGAATTGTTAAATAACACAATAAAAATGCTTACCTTCATCTGGGAAGTAGCTTGTAACACAGTATGAACTTTCTTTATGAGATCACGTACTTCTGATTGAAATTCTGTACTCTGTAAAAAAATAATTAAGAAATCTATTATAACAAATTTTCAATTAAATTCATGAAGATTTTTAATAAAAAGTCGGTTTATTTCAGACAAAGCTAATAATCATAATTTTCAGACGCAGCTAGGACAAGATAGTACTAGAAAATTAATATAAATGGTTTGTAATGGTGAAAAATCACAGAAATTGGCTTGGTAGTATTTCAAGTAACAAACAAATCATGAACTCAATCTAATACAAATAAAAAAATAGTTTTAATAAAAAACAGTAATCAAGGTCGTTCTTAGACTATTTTACAGGGCGGTGATTATATCATGCAAAATTAAAAAAAATATGATACCACCGTTTTTGAAAATTGAAAAAACGTTACTTTCGATCTAAAATTATTTTTGGTCCTGGTACCGAAAATCGAGAATTTTCGGAAGGTGGCCATGTGGATCAAAATAAGCTACCTATGAGCCTCTAACATCACACAAAACTTGAAATAAAAATTAGACCAACATTTTCCAGAAAATTGAAAAAACATTATTTGTTTAACCTCCTCTTACCGGGCAACCCCCACCTGAAAATGAAAATTCCCTCTAATTTTCGCAATTTTTCTGATTTCAGCCATCATTCTTATGTATGCTATTTTTAAATAAAATCTTTCCCTGATTTTCATTCAATAGTATTTATGCTCAATTTATTACTTTGAAACCATGAATCCAACATAAACCTGAAATTTGAAAAAAAATCGTCTCTAGGTCAACATTTTGAGTTTTTAAAATCCTCAAAAAATGATAATATGGACAGATATACATAGAATCATTTATTTAACTAACTCTTACTTTATGCAGAAATAGCTCATTCTAACAAACTAAATAATAGGTTCTCACCATCATCACTGTTTGATACAAGGTTTGATGTTTTTTGTTTTTTTACTATATTCATAGATTTCTTATTTATTTTTTTGCTTTTTTTGTTAAATATCTTTTATATGAAATTAAAAAAGACAACCCTAACCCAGCCTTTTGAAATTTATACAAAGGTAGGACGCAGTGTAAGCTAGTATAATATTATAAGTTATTTTATTTATTCATGTTTTTTTAATTGATAATCTCTAAAGCCAAAAAAATGTAAAGAGAAGAATTATATATCATTTTAATATCATAAAAAAGAAAAGAAAATGAATATCTTAGAAATTAAAAAAACAACTATAAATACTGTTTGTAGGATGCACAGAGCACCTGCCATATGAATAAAAAGACATGATGTCCTAGAGGGATCCCCGATTTAGAGGCCATTTCCCCATAAAGGCTTCCACCTAACGCAGTCAGGACAGACCTATCTACCCACCTGAAATATTTGGTCGAACCTCCTGAATCACGAGTCACTGTACATTGTTAACCCACGGTGAATACAAATTGTATAATATTTTATAAAAAAATATTTTAAAAACCAATTACTGGACTTCCCTCCCAGGACATGTGATGATGGTGATGAAATTAAAAGTCATTTTTAATCTTGCTTAAAAAACCTGGGACCTGGCGACAATAGGCGTTAAAAAGTTTACTCTAAAATCAAGTAGAGTCACTGACATGCTAGCTAATATGCGCCAAAAGGTGCCTTCTGTACGACTCAAGCATGATAATAAAAAAAATTAAATCATTACTTGTTTAAGAAAAGCTTTGTCATCTGCAGTCCTCTAGTATTATACAGAAACTATCTCTGCTAGGGAATCAATTTCTGGTAAGTATATATCTCAAAAATATTTGTATAGATGAATTTCATGTTTACATAATCTTGCTTACCCAAACAATCTGATGGCAGGCCAAAAATAATTTGATTGGTTAATTAAAATAATGACATAATGACCAGACAATCGGATTGATGATTTTGTCTGCCTCCAGATTGTATGGATAAGCAACACTATAAGCACGAAATGCATCTATAGTTAAAGGAAGTTCAGGGTAGATTTTCAATGATATTAAATAACATAAAATACAAGCCAATATACATTATGTGGAAAAAGTATGACTACGATAATGATGTGTCACGTCCGGAGGCACCACCGCATTGAAAAGTATGAAATTATACCCTTCTAATGCCAATGATAAAAATGTTGTTTTTCATAAAATATCATTATTTAGGAATCTAATTAAAAACTAAAAAAAATATTTGATGAACACAATCTGAATTTTTATCCATTGGGGTGACCAGCTCATAGATCGCCCCTAAGCCAATTTGATGAGTTGTTCTGTGGTCCAGACTGACCCTATTTTTTGCAAAACCATAAAATAATATGAATATAATCGAAATAATATTAGCCTAAAGGCTATCTCGTTTTACGGGAATTATCTGCCTGTAGTCGGGAATAACAGAGACCTTAAAGATAAGCCTTTTATAGGCTTAATAATAAGAAATAGAAAATCAAAATAGAAATTGTGAGTCATAAAAGAAATAATATAAATTCAAAGTTGTGTAAGGTGAGGCTTATATTCCAAATTAAGGTCAATGAAAATTTTATTACACCCTCCGGCCGTAAAAATATCCCCGCCAAAATCGTTGATATTATAATTCTTATTATAGAGACCAACCCTATGTTTATCAACAAGCCACCCACAGAATGACAAATTAAATTGGTCTCGCTAATTAAACATTTTATTATTGTAATTAGTTGTACAAATTATTCTTAAAATAGCAGGCATTTCATAAACAAATTTGCCAATCATGCTTCTGCTGTGAAACATTACATTAGTCAAACTTTTCTACAAAATAAAATAAATAAAGACAATCTATATAAAATTTAGCACAAAGCTTTCCACTGTAGTACCATCATCTGGTCTGGTCTATGGAAAATATAGCTGGAATATATTTAGAATTATAATAAATTAATGAGTGGAAAATCTCACTTACTTCCTTGATAGGTAGAGCAGATGTATTTGTGGCAAAAATACAATGATCTGGGACAACTGCTTCAACCTCTGCTAATACTTTATGTTTAATATTAATATCTTCAAATACAGCCTCAATAACCATGTCAGCGTTTGCAAAGTTCTACAAAATAAAAAAACATATACAGCCAATTCAATACTAAGAGGTTATGCCCAAATACGGTGATTTGCAATTGTAGGAAAAAAGGATATTTCAGAATAGTCTAATGGTATGTGTATGGGCCGTCTGGGGGTGGGGGGTGGTTCTGAAAGTGTGTTGAGTAGTGTCAAACATTTATTGTAGAGAGAGTATGTGTGCGGTTGGTGTGTTGAACCCCCCTGGTATCTCGAGAACCACTTATACTCTGAACTTGAAATTTTGGGGTATTATAGAACATAATGTACAGATTCTAAAAATAAAAAAATTTCGCTGATGACGTCAATTTTCCGATATTTTTGCTATTAAGTAAAAACAAAATTTCAGACACCCTTCCAGACACCCACGGTTACGCCCCTTTCCCCAATTTTGGCGGGTGTGAGGCAAGATGCAAATATTAATTGTCATAAAGTTTTAGAAGAATTGACCCACCAAAAAAAAAGTTAATACATAAACGATATAATAGCCAAACTTTAGATTTAAAGTTGCGAAGTGTAAAAAGGGTCTTTAAATATGTTCCAGTGCTATTTTGTTATCTTAAATAAGATATTTGTAGAATGGTGACCAATAATTTTCTCCTCTTCATATATGCCCACTGAATTTTGAAAAAATTATAATTCTAATATTTTATATTATGATAGGAAATTTCTGTGGAAATTAATGTAAGTTATTTAATTTATTTCAGTTTAAGTTTGTATTGACATGGTAACTGGATGGACTAGGAATTAAGGAAGCTATTTTGAAATGTTATAAATGATGTTTCCCCATGCAATAATAAACCATGATCTTTAGCAAAACAAATGACTAGAATGTTTGGTTTTCATCTTTGCACATGTTTTTAATCAAGACTTACATTTAAACATATTTTTTTATTTCTTCAGACGATTTACAACGGTTGATAAAAACTGGCGAGACACTATGGTAACAGTTCTAAAAGATCCACGTGTCATGGTCGTATCAGATATTGATCAATTATTGGACATGTTGAAGAATTCAAATGAATTATTGGAATTAATATTGAAGGGATTGAATGAGTACTTAGAGAAGAAAAGATTATATTTTCCACGCTTTTTCTTTTTATCAAATGATGAATTACTTGAGATACTATCTGAGACTAAAGATCCAACTCGGTAACTGTTCATTTTATTTTTTGTTGCTAAACATCTAAAGGGTCTCTTTACGTGAAAGGTATGACCATGGCTTACGTAATAGACTAGCTTAACTAATATGAAGATATTTAATTTTTAATCCCATTTGCAATCCAATAAGCAAAAAACCAATTACAGAAATAATTATTACATTAATACTAAAGGACTAAATGCATTAATATACATATTATGTAGGAACTGTTAAAAAAACGCAATATGATTGTTTTTGCGCTTATCAAATTACTTAAGAATTTCCATGCCTTTTGAGCGAGGGGCAGACCACATACGACTTGGGATCAGGTTGTTGTTAATGACCTTAAGGAGAAAGGGATTGACCCTACGTTAGCACAGGATAGATTAGAATGGAAGAATGTCATTAATAACCCCGTCTAACCCATGCTAGCATGGAAAAGGGACGTAAAACTGTATAAGAAGAAGAAGAAGAAGAACACTAAGGCCCAGATATTGGACCTAGAAGTCTTTGTTTAGAAGGTGGATAAAAACAACCATTAAGTCTTAAGTTGAGAAAAATAGTTCTTTATAAAAACTATAAAGTTTGATAGGGTAAAATAGCAACAATTTATCAGAAAGCTTAAGAATGAATAAGTGCTTATACGATATTGACCTACTGTAGTTGCTTAAAATTTAGTAGTTAAGGACTTAGTTGCTTATAATCCAGCTGCTTTGTACGCGTTCTTTTAAAATAAACCAAACAAACGAGTTAATACTCTTTTTCCTGTATCATTATTTTTAGTATTTTACTTCTAAAAGTTTCTTAAGAGTTATTATTTTGAAATTTAAAAAGATATTTACTTTTTTTTATATATATTTTTTTTTTTTAAATAAGCAACTTTCAGTACTCAGTTCCATAATCATAAGCAACTTGTGAAAAATCTTACATTGAAAATAAAACGTGATATAAATACATAAGATTAGCTTAGATTAGATATGTATTATTTTTCAGTCATTATAGACTCTAAAATTACAAATTAGAGATTTATTACCTGTAAACATGCAATTTTCGAAATATTATTTTAGTTTTATTCTTACAAAAAAAACATTATTCGAAAAGCACTTAGCAACTGTTAAGCAACTTTGAGTACTGAAAATCATGAAATCATAAGCAACTTTGAGTACTGGAGCATGAACTTATAGTTGCTTATATAAAAAAAAGTGTAACATCACAAAAATATTAAATGCTTCGCAATATAATAATAAATACACTGGGGGACTGGGGGAATTTAAAATATTTTAGTCGTGATAAGTGTATAGACAAGACATAAAAGGTTTAAATAATGCTTTACTTACGCCATTAACATTTGTCTTTTTCCCTTGGTCACATGTAAAGTCAATGATTGGTGTACGAAATCCATTATCAGCAGTAATATCCAATGGTAATAAATCTAATTTTGTTATATCAATTCCATTACGCAGTCGACCTATGCCATTGGGTAGATTGGTACAATATTTTGCAGCCGACACATTCGCTAAACTCGACAGAGCAATTATGAAAACTGTTAGTAGTGAAGACATGATTAAATGAACTGAGTTTCAATTTCTTTGTTTAAGCTTTTATAATCTTTAAAAAGTCTTACGTCAACAAATATCATTTTATTGTCGCTTCAGCTTATGGTATATTTATTTCAGAAAATATGAGTGTTGTTGTTTCAGCTAAAATAGTAATGAAATAAATTTCTAAGAATATTTCTCAGGTTTACTTAGTGTGAGACATTGTAAATAACAATGAGCAAATCTCAATACTCTTCTACTTGCCACATATAATTACCTCGTTGAGAGTTATGACATCGTAATAACGTATGGTAGATAATTACTGAGGGAAACTGAGGCCAAGGTAACAACTTTGATGAAACTCCTTTGTAACCAGAACAGGAAAATATTAACAAAAGCCCAGGATAAGCATTTGTTTAAATAATTAAAATAAAAAATGTGACGTCACATGTGCGAATATTTATGCTGAAATATGCTGAAAGATTAAATAAAAATATTTATAATAAAAATAAATAAACCTGGTTCATATATATATCTAGAGTAAAGGTCCATCAAATCTTGCATAATTTTTTATGTAATTTATAGTTAATTTTAAAATTGCTTTATTCCCATCATTAGTAAAAAAAATTTCGTCACCATATAATAAAATATTAACTAAGTTAATTCCATCAAGATTTATCAATGTGTTATCAATGTCACTCAAACTTTCTAAAAGTGTGTTGCGCAAGTCAGTGTAAAATGGACAGGTCAAGAAGTAATGAGCAATCGTTTCAGGCTCAATGCTGCAACTACATAGTGCATCTAGGGTGTCATTAAAACATTTGAATATTATGTTTAACATATTTTATCTACATTTGCGATATTACAATGTCAGAATCAATGTTCGAATTATACAAATTCGAATCGTCTATTAATTAAGTATTCGGTAGACAAAATATATAAAGCAAGCAAAATTTTTATTTAATGATTCTCCTAAAAACGCGATAAATGGGCCGATTGTGTAGAATTTTTGACACAAAGTTATTTGATAAACATAATAATAATAAATATTTCATATTTTCAAAATAAAATGTTAAAAGTTAAGATTTATTAATAGTAAGTTAAAATAAGCTCATGTTTTTAAAATAACTAAAAGAAATTGACGAAAATATAATTTATATTTTATATTTGATAAATATTCTATCTTATGTAAAAAAATAAAAATACACTATTTGAGCTATCAATTAAAATATGGAAATTTTTAATTAATTTTAATTCCAATTCTAACTCATAAATATTTCCGATAATTTTCACTGTATATTTACGTTTAGAAATAAATGGCTAGTAAAAATTTCATTATCTCGACGATAAATAATAGATATATCGCTAAAAATACAGCTCTGAAATCAGAAAACATAAAATATTTTAAAAATGTCATTAGGTAAAGCTAAAATACCTATCTGCTGACAAAAAGTTACCAAAAGTGAAATTATTCAGTAAATTGTCACAATATTTAGGTACATATTTTATTCGTTGCTCTACGTTTCTTTTTCGAACATCAAATATTCGGACCATTGTAATATCGTGTGACTTTGGATGCGGTGAAGCTCACATCTTCAGGAGTCCCTATAAAATTACTTTAAGCTGTTCCGTATCATATATGCAGAGGAAATGTCAAAATTGTCCCTATAAATCGGGATTCAGTGGTAATTAAATTTTTAAACTCCGTCCGCCATAGGGTGTGCTTCCATCCCACATACCCTACTAGTGTAGGCGTCCACTCTACCCGCCTTGAGGTGTTTTCTACCCGCCCTAGGGTGGTTGTCCATAACATTCGAACGAAAAATATTAGCATTTTCTTTTGAGTCAAAACTTTTTTTCTATTATCACTAAAGAATAACAAATTTAAAATGAGACATTTTAAAAGATATGGTTATTTTGCGAACAAATCTTTAACTAACAATTTTTTAAAGTTTTCATTACAAATGAGCCAAAGAATGGCCAATATTCATCTTGAACGACACTGATATCAATAGCAAACATCCAATCTGGCATTGTATCCATTTCAACTATAGGATTTGCGTAAGGTATAAATTCATCATCCATCATGCTTACATCCATCGCCATCATCCAATCTGGGAAAATGTGGAAGACGTGTGTGTAAACCTCTTCATAGCTTGGCGTACAACCAACGCCGAAGAATGATTCGATCTGGTCTCTAAATGCTCCCATTTCCTAGAATAATCAGATATTTAACAGTGATTCGATAATGTGATGGCGAATATTTAGTTGAGACAATGAATGCCCGACGAGGGCTTTTCCCGAGTTGAATATCATTCTGTCGTGATTAAATTTAACTCAATATGCCTGTATATTGGGGTGACCATTTTTACTTCTAGATACCCGCCTAGAGGTAATCCGGTACGGTACGAAAATTTATTAATCTTTAGGGGAGCATGTAAACTTTTAGGAGGAAGTATATATTACTAAAAGGCTTATTCCTTATTTAGACAATATATACCGTAAACCTCCATATATAGGCTCTGGGCCTAATCAATCTCGTAAGCTTTTTATTTTATGTTGGATTTTATGTTTGAATCAAGGATTAATGAAACCATTCTGTCCAATTTCTTTTGACAAATGTTTACAATTTAAAGACTGGATCAATATGTCTGAAACTCCTTAGGCGCATACGTGTTGGTTCAAGCCATTTGAGATACCATAAATTCATGCACACTTTGCATGATACTATCAACCGATTATGTGGTTGCATTATTGAAGTTGAAACCATTTCTTGCACTGTTCTTTTTATACCATCATCTGTAAAATACTTCTTGCCAATATTGTTGATTTAATCAATAATATTGTAGAGTGAGGTGTGGAAACTTCTCGAGTTAGAAATCTCGAGTTATAAAAATCTTGATTTATGACGGCGAATTTTTAATAAAAATTAATGTTACTTGAGTTAGATTAATGTGTTTTATTATTTTATTTAACTTAAAGTAGAAATTTTAATAATAAAATCCGAGTTACCAAATAACAAAAATGAAGTTAGAAAAAATAACTCAAGAAAATTACTTTTACTAAAAAATCCGAGTTCAGCTCACTCGAGAAAATTAGTTTTACTTAAAATCCGAGTTAACTCGGGAAAATTAGGTTTACTTAAAAATCCGAGTTAAGCTAACTCGAGAAAGTTTTCCAGGCCAATTTGGTTGCAGAGCCCAATTTGGCGCGGATTCAAAATCGACTAACAAAATTAACAAGATCGTATGCAACTGCATCAATAAAGAACAGTGTCCTTTGTAGAGTACGAGGTTTCGTGAAGCTTAACATGTGCCCTGATTAAGCCAGTTTTAATGTGAGTTGTTAAAATGTTGATTTATAGTCCTTTAAAACCTGCCTTAGGAAGGTTTCTTGGCAATTGTTTAAAGTTTATGCTCAATACACGTAAAGATATCTTATATTAAAACTTTAAAACGCGATTATTTCTCTTATTAATTTATTTTCAATACCTCTCCATATATTTAATGATTTGTTATGTTTATTTATGTAAAAATTATATAAAAAAACTTTCTTTTACATCTTTTTACAAAAGCAACATTTTAAACATAACAAATCATCAAAAAGCAGTTTAGTATTAATATTAATTTTGATTAACCAGTGAATTTCCTATTACTCGCAGAGTTTTTTCCATTTTTTCAACGCTTTGACCGATCCCTGACCGAAAATCTCAATTTTTATTGCGAAATAATGGCTAAATTTTAAATTTAAATAATTAATTATCAAATCATTCATTATTAAAACCAAAAACCTTATATAAGAATGTATTTCAAAGAAAAAAGGTTATGCATTTTTAAAAACATTGCCATAAATAATATTGCATTAGCATGAAACTATATGTATAGTAATTTTATAGTTAAATAATCTTATTTTATGAATATTATATATTATTCATAAGGTCAATTTAAAAAAAGATATACCAATCACAAAGCATCTTTCAAAATTATTTTTTTTTCAAAAACTACCCTTTCTGCTTATGTCTGGGAAATGAAGGAAAAATAAAAAAATAATCCAAAATTAACATGGTCTATTTTAAAACAGTACCACCATATAACAATATTTCTAAAAAATGTCCACTA
>JAUOBW010277873.1:0-14541 GCA_032360285.1 Lepidozona retiporosa | reverse complement strand
AACAATATTACTGTTTTTTTTAACCCTTAGAATCCGAATGCCACATATATGTGGCATCCATTTATGACCTCATAACTCGAGAAATATTTATTTTCTTCAAAAACTAAAAACACTTCCATATTTTACATTTAAATTCTCTTTCGAATGGCGTTAACAGAATTAAAATGGGACTTCTGGATCAAAAGTTATGAGCAATTTATTTTCAAAAAATTTGCTAAAAATCGCTTTTTAAAAATATGCTTCGGGTTTGAAGGTGAATCTTGCATTAATAAATTACATACCTTAATTCCATGATATTTCGTCCGCTGTAAATGTCACTCACTTTATTTTTTACCTCTTTACTTTTCGCCCCATTGAATCAAAGTTACTCCCGTTTATTTTTGCGGACTCTTTTTCGTAATTTCGACTTTTATTTTGAATCCAATGTAAAATTAAATTCCCAATTCGTCTTGATCATCGATAAACTTATTTCCCTAATTTACCTCCTATTAAATTCTCCCTCTAATTTCAGTGCACAGTCCGCAGCCTTTAATTTTCCGCCCCCTATTTCTGGTCACAAATTTCTCTCCGTTCAATTTTCGCCCCCTAATTAAAATTTCCAATTCGCTTCCACGAGCGAAATTTGCTAGTAATAACGTACTTAGATTTATCACCTAAATTTTATCCACTACGATTTTTACTATTTACTTTCTTACTCGACAGACTCAATACGTAAAAGCCTTATGAAATGGCAGAAATGAGGATTTTGATATAAAAAATATTTCACGCAACCAACATCTTGCGTACGACCGTTGACATTAAAATTACGTAACTTTGTCGACTTGATACAGTGAATGTTCTAATAAGCGCCTATAAACACCTATCGACATACAAAACACATTCATAGGTGTTTAATAGAGCATTTATGGTTTTTTTATGATTAAATTTCTAAAAATATAACCTCTTTCTTTCTTTCATGTAGGCACCCGAATGCACACACATATACTAACAGATACACGTCATTGCAAGATATACACAAACATATATATGAAGTATAGGTAGTATTTTATTTCTTTATGTTGGTTCTCATTTAAACACCAAACACAATAATCCACCGTTCAAATCTTTCATACCAACCACCACCCTCCCCATTGGCGGAGTGCCGGTTTTGATTCATATCCCCCAGGGGTGTGGATTTTGTAAAAGTTTATCCCGAAAGGAGGTTAAATCATAAATTCCGAAAATGTCAAGAAGTTTTACCTGGGCGTAGGGTTGTTGCTTAAAAATATAACCCCAATGGTATCAATTTTGACAAAAAAACCTGCCTCCACCTTGGGAGGGGGTGGGTGAAAAGATTTTTACCGCACAAAATGCATGGAATAAGCGCCCGCGCTTATTTATTATATTAACTTATAAGACATGTTCTTATTATGCTCGGGCAGTTTTTTAATTCTCGCAGAGTCGAAGTGCACGAATTTAAAATTTAGTAAATACCCAAATAATCCAAACCGCGCATGGCTATAAATATAAATTGTTGGGCTTGCTTTAAAGGAGTATTGAAGAACATAATTCATTAATTAATTTCATGAACCGAACATAAAGTTACTTATTTTTCGGGTAAAATCACTAACCTTGAGATTTTAGAATTAAACTTGTGAAAAGCAGGTCTTAGTCAGGTTATATATGCTGTTGGAGTCAAACAGTTTGGTTTGGCCAGTGGATTAAGTGGAGCAGATATCATTCATGTTGAATAGTCACTTATTATCTTGATAACGTAATCATAAAGAAGTTAAAACTTTAATGAAATATCATACTTAGGGCCTATATATTTGAGCCCACTTTATAAGGGTTAGCCCTTCTTTAATCATAAATCCTGCTTACATAACAATTTGCTTTTATTTTATATTGTATATATATGAAGGGAAGGCTCGCCCTCCTAGTCGAGATCTCACTATGTCTAACCGAGATCTCGGCAAGGCGGGCTGGAAATTATCCATATATATGCTCTAGCCCCCTAGCAGTTATTTTCACATTGCATATATATTGAGGTTGGTCCCTTCTAAGCAGGCTGGAAATTTTCTCAGACAAAGAGGCAATTAAAATGCAACTAAACAAAGGAATAGAAATCATCTCGGCTAAGCAGGCTGGAATTTCTTAATATATAGGCGATATTGCAGATTACTTCGTAAACACATATCGTCTATGTATCTCACAAATTTCCCGCCTTTATGTTTCGCTTCCTTTACTTTTTCGCCTATAATTTAATTTATCAATATATATGAAATGTGAACATCAACTGAAATGAACTCAGGCTATATATTTTGTAATTTATTGACAGAATCATAGGTCAAACCATTGCTCAGGACAACGTTGTTTCGATATTTTTTTGGTCTAGCCATCTATGTGAACTTAAGATTTCGACAATCAATATTAAAGATTATGATAACTAAAAATAAGTTAAGAGAGTTTTCAGAGAGACATGCGTATATATCTAGCATATATTTAAGTGTTATCTATCAGTTAGTTAGGTGGAATTTCCCTTAGTCTAAAATTATGATCGTCTAGAAGCATATTTTAAGTTAATTACATGTGATAATGAGCAATAATTACAAAATACTTGGAAGATAGAAATGTTAAACTTCCATAGTTGCTCATTTGCTGCTCCAAAAAGAGGACTTTATATCTCTTGACTCAGATTTTTAGAGAAAAAAGTACATGCCCTCATAGCCAAAAATGAAATTTATTTAATTTATATATTTCAGAAGCTTTAAACATCATTTTATTGTTTAGCTATAATAATAATCGAATTTCGTTGAAAATTTGTAATAAATGCAGTTTTGGTTATGAACTGGTTTCCCTGGTACACTAGAGATAAAAATAATATTACTTATCGTACGCTGTGTAAATATAGGGTTTTTTTGCCTTCAATATCTCGTTTAAAAACTACCTCGAATAATAACATGTACATATAATAGACGAAAACGATTTTTCGAACCCAAATAAAATATCACCGTGACTCAAAACGTAAAATTAAAATATAATGTGTTTATCATTTGGATTCGTTGCGGTACAGCCGAAAAATATTGTTAGTAAATACTTATGCGCGGAAGGTGTTGCTTTCGTTGATTATAATTAATATTTGTTTATCTTTGTAGGATGGTGCCAATCTGGAAGATGGCGTCACCGACAAAAAATATGTTGCTAACTCATCAGACGGTGTCCAGGAACAAGAAGATGATTCATATAATAAAAATGATGACCTTGCTAGTTCTTTAGAAGAGTCGGAGGATATAGAGCCTAGCGGTGATTCTGGAAAAGCTGATAGAAAAAGCAAAATACATTCTATAGATGATGAAGATAATGATGACGATGATTACGTCAGCAGACGAAAACATCACCATCGAGATGACGATGAGGGCTCTCGTCGTTGTTTTGGTGGAGGGTGTGAAGATGGCGCTGATGGTGGCGGAGACGAGCACGAGCATCACCACGGAGAAGAGCACGAAGTTCAGAACCAACACCACCATCACGGACACCATCACCATGAACACGAACATCACCATCACGGTCATCACCACGGCTTCATCCATGAATGGGGTCAAGAGGAAGGTGGCGAACATCACGGCCATGAAGGGCGTGGTCATCATGAACATTGTCATGAATGTGAACGCGAAGGAAACGAAGACGATAAAGGATATGAGACACATGAAAAAAATGAGGGACATAAGCATCATAATGAAAATATCGACAATGGGTGTGAAGATGGCCATTGTGGTGGCAGAGGTAGAGGTGGTGGTGGTAGAGGTGGCTACCTAATACAACCAAAGAATGGTTTCAAAAATGCGACTCGCCGATATGACATATTTAACAAAGTAGAGAAGATGCCCATGGCGTACCATTGTCGAGATATTGTTAGTAAGAGTGGCAAGGATTCACCGACTAAAAGGTTTTGTATTCCGGTAGGTAGAAGAGGAGCTATAGAATGGCCGGAATATATACCCTTAAAGAGCCGCAGTCCTGATAAAAAAAGTAAAAAAGTTTTTAAAAATAGAATAATTCGTCAACGTGATTCCATTGAGCATGCCTCGAAAAAACAGACTGTGCACGTAGGGTACGGATACGCTAGTGGTGATAACTACAGACTGGGATACCAAGCCAATGGAATGGGTGGACTCGCGTCAGCTGTAAACGGGATAGAAGACGGTATTAATAGTGAAGACGATTGTCGTCGAGATTGCCATCAGCCATATCGAAAATCAAAAATTATTTCCAATGTACGTAATCGAGGAAGAAATTCAGATATTACTAACAATGCTGTTCGAAGGGGCGAGTTAAACAGTTTACCTGCAGATAACAATGGTGATTTGAACCACGGCGGTGCCGCAGCTTTTGGACACCCCGAAACACACCCTGGGTTCTCTACCATGGCTTTCCCAGGACATGCTATAGCTACAACAGGTGATCTCGATTCAAATCAAATGAATCGACCCGATGATACATTTAAGAAATCAAGAATAAAAATGCTCATTAATTCCAATAATTCTAAAAGAGACCAAATAAATGGTTTACTAGAAAGTAAAAATGTTGCAAATAGTGATACTTCGTTACCCTATGGAAACCCTATGACACATCCCGGATATACTACGATGGCTTTTCCTGGCCGCGCGTTGGCAACCCCAGATGTAAGAAATAGAATAGCAAGGAAATTAACATGAGACGGAATATATTTTAAATGGTGAGAATATAATAATAATTTAATTTATAGAATGAACACAGTGTCAAAAGAGCTATTTAGACTGCTTGACTTTTTATTATTTTATTAGGTAACGGTTATTTTTAATGATGTTCCAAGGTGGTTTGTGGCAAAGGCCCGAATAATCCATATATTTTGCTAAATTTTATTGATTCTCTCTACCAACAAAACAATTTTCGATTTTTGGCCATATTTTACACCCTAACGCGCCGATAATGGCAGAAGAGTAGTGATTTACTGTAAAATACACGCTAAATCTAGAGAAATTTAATCTTGAGACTTTAAAACTATAATTGATATACACCTGTAACTTTAAGGATAGTTTGATATTATTGATAGCCTTAAAAATACAACAAATCTAAGTTCTAAATTCTCTACATGGGTTGGTGACGAATTGGACCCAATATCCGCCTTTTCTATAATTTTTGAAATTTTATTTTTATCTTATTTTCTATGAATTTTTGGGACGTCATCATTTTTTCAATTTTTAAAAAACATCAGAAGTTATTGAGGGAGTCCAACGAACCTACTATAAATATAAAATAAATAGCCTAACCTAATTAACCAGTATCGTCAAATTAATGAAAATTATTATAATATAATAATGGAGTGAAAAGTCAGTTTAGGAAAGCTTTTCATGGAATACGTGAGGTTTCCGGATCGATCCTTATTCACAACAAGTATTTCTTTCATAAGATATTATTGTCAGTGTGTAAATTATACTCCATCTGTTTACGAAGCGATGCTTTATATGTTATCTGGTCGAGCTGATATTTCTGTATGTCCGATAAGTTTGTGCTCTAAGTTACACCAGGACCTGTGTTATAGACAGTCACCGTGTTAAAATGAATCGTATGTTGGTCTATTAATAAAAGTTTCATCATCTGCTATAATACATCAGAAATTATTAAGGGGTCCAATGGACATCCCCCCTCCCACCAACCTATATTTAAAAAATAGTAGGTCAGCTGTGTATGGTTAAATAACATTTATCGGCTAAATATGAAATACCTGCAAAGTAATGTTATCTAAAAGTGCAGTGAACGAAACCTGCGCATTCACCAGAATTGAAGATTGTTTAAACCACATTATAACAGCTATAATTACTAGTATCATAGCCATTTTCATAATCCTCGACACAGGAAGTCACCAGAATTTTTCACCGTCCCTGAGAATTCACCAGAATCTTTCCTTTGACCCCTGAGAGTTTACCGAATTTGTTCAGAACCCCAGTACTAATCGGGGGCGGCAAGCCTTAAAATTGAACTTGAAATTTAATGGCTAATGCTTGTCAAATATTTCATGTTCCCAAACAACTAAAAACATTAAAATTTCTTTCAGGTTTGAAGAAAATCAAAGAAAGTGGCGTCATAGATTAGTATAATCACATTGCATATTGTGGTGGATCCAACGCAACCGGTATTACTGCAACATCCTTGATTTGTATATAGACACATAGCATCGATGTAGGGTGACCTACCAAATATCAAATAAATATATTTAGGTTAATTATCATTTCTAAACACTTTTTAAAAGTTTTTTTTTACAATAGTTTGTATAATTATTATATATGTTAAGTTAATTTTAATTCCCAATTAATACTGCTGTCTTAATTTTTAAAACTTCCTTTACTGTGGACTTTAGATGATTTGATGATCCAAAGAGGTAAAGTTTCCTCGTAGTATTTCACCGTTTTATAGATTTTGTGAATCTGTAGTCTTTTCGTATTTATCCGCTTTCTAACCCTTGGAAGGTCAGGGGTATGAGTTCGAGTCGCCTGCCCACTACGTAAAATTAGATCTGGCAAATCGCAAAATATATAGCTACACGACAAGATGCTTAGAATCTCACTTTATCTTCGTCTGGATATGAATTAATGAATATTTTTTCTTAAAAATGGCCTTAATGTGACTAAAATCTTATTTTATTTTTATTTCCGCTTTTGTAGAGATTTAACACAACGATTTTTTTAAATTTTAGCTATATTATTAACTTTTATAGCAAATATAAAAATGCTGACGTCACCATATTATTCTAAATTTAACCAAACACTGTTACTATAAATATGCTTGCAGAGTTAAAACTTTTTACTATTACTTTTTATTGCATTTTATCCAAAATAGGTTAAACTTAGGGGCAAGTTTAGATATTTATTCTTAGATGTCAATTTATTGACATAAATAAAAAAAAAAAACACAACAATTTTCCCGTGTTTTGAAGAAACACAGGTGGAAATAAAATCAAAATAAAATTTGTAAAGAATTAAATAAAAAGAATCGTACTTTGTATAATAAAATAAAATACATCTATAATTATAATGTAGTTGTGCAATAATTAAAATAATTTATTGGCCAATTAATGCTATTCAGAAAAGTGGATAGTCAAATCATTTTCTATGACTTCTAATTATATTTCCCAGACTGTCTTCTCTAATTAAATCCATAATCGGTAAAAGCCGACTATTTGACGTTCAAACTATTTACAGCCGTTTATTAATAAATAAATAAATAAAATTATTGATTTTTAAGCAAGCATATTTCATATTTTCAAATATATAATTTTTTTAAATATATTCAGTTAGCTAAATGTTTTCGGATGAAAATATATTTTGTCTAATGATGAAAACAAAACAACTTCGCTGTGCCACACAATCAAAAACACAAACCGTGTGGTGTCCCACATATTCGAAAAAAAAACTGATCGTACCATATCGAAGTGTCGACAAAAGTACTATGTGCCGTGTTTTACTGTCTGCAAAACCAACTGTAAAGTGACTCACTTTTTTATTTACTTTAGGCCCTTCTGTTAATTATCTCCTTACCTCCACTACTTCCAGATTAAATAAATATTATTTTTATTGCCAATGCTTGACCTACTAAATTCCGTTAACTCAAACACACCTATTTCCTTCCAAATATTTAACAGCCTCTCTGAATCCCAGTTGCGTTTAGGTTAGACACATTTTCAAAATAGAGAGGTTTGCTCTTGTGAAATCACCGATTTTCCGGCAAAGATGGAGTCCTATGAAATCTAAAAGATGGAGTCATATAAAATCACCGATTTTCTTCCGTCCGGTCATTGTTCTCCAAAACCGATCATTACATTTTTCTGAAATTTTCAGTGAAGTAATTTGGTCATAAGGCGAAAACACTAACAGGCTCCGATTTTCGAAAAATATCTCGTTTTTCAGTACTGGGCCTAAAATTGCCTGAAAACAGGATTTTTAGGCCTAAAATAAACGTTTTTGAATTTTTCTCGAAATCCGTTCATTACTTTTTCTAAAAATTTCACATGAAGTTAGAGGACCATAGAGGGCATCTTTTGACCTATGGTTCAACCAAAAATTCTTGTTTTCGCCGGGCCCCAGGCCGAAGGGCCAATTTTCGCCCAAAAATGTCATTATCTCACTTTTCTCAAGAATTTTGCTGAAATTTTGTATGATGATAAAAAATAGTGTTTATGATTGTTTTAGCGTGTAAAAAACAATTGAAAAATTTTAAGGGCCTAAACTTGCCCTAAATAACCCAAAATCAGGGTTTTTGGCCTAAAATTAACTTTTTTGAATTTTTATTAAAATCTGTTCATTAATTTTTTACATATTTTTTTACATGAAGTTGCACATTTTAATGGGGATGCATCGAGGGGGTGTAGTAACGAAATAATATATGATAAAATCATTTTTAATATGTGAATATAGTTTAAGAATATTATTAAATACATTTTTTTTTTTGACAAATTGTCACCCCATAGTTGCGGTAATACACCCCTCCCCCTCGATCCAGAGGATCTTAGATAGTTTTTTTTTCACAAAATTTGACTCTAAATAATCGTTAAAAATCCTTTTAGTGCTTCTTGTCAAGCAAAATATGTTCTAGCAACATAGTAATAAGGTATATGTTGAGAATTTTCGTTTTTTAAAATTTTTAAAAATGAACGAATCTTTCGAATTAAATAAAAAAAATTACGTAATTTAATTTAGTAAACTTACGTCAAATAACTCCGACGTGTCGTATTTTTGCCTTCGAACTTTTTTATAAAATAAAATGTCAGCCTTTTAACAATTACCATGCAATTATTGCATGACAGGAACCTTTTTTGAGCTGCTAAAGTTGTGGTACTACACTTCCCGCCTTCGTCGATGCATTAGGGTTGACACCAGCCGAAAATTCTCGTGTCCTGGCCTCAGGACCTTAAACGGGTCAATTTTATCCCAAAAATGACTTTATCACACTTTTATCAAGAAATTAGTTTCCGAATACAAATGGTATTTCTCGTTTTAGCATGTGAGTAATTTTTAAAAAAAAATCACAGCTTAATTTTGTAAATTTTAGCCTAAAAATGACATTCTAACTTTCGTTAAGAAATTTGTTTTAGCATGTTTTTAAATTTAAATGAAAAATTTGTGCCCTCCATACGTTGATTATGCTTAAATTATTTTTGAACATAGCCAACTTTTGATAGCCATCTAACCTTTCTACCTCATGCTACAATAATTTGCAAATATGTAAACCAGCGGTCGAACGCACTTAACAGAATACGTGATAATCTAAGTCAGGAAAAAGCCATGCAGCTAGGTAATTCGTTCATAATGTCAATCTTTAACTATTGTCCGTTAATTTGGATGTTTTACAACAAACCCGTTCGAAGAGGTTTTAAATGTATACAGGATCCAACTACTTGCATACTAGAAACCTTGAAATCCTTATGGTGGAGGTATATAAGTCACTAAATTCACTGAATCCCATATTTATGCTTGAGATTTTTACTAAGAAAGTTACATCTTATTCCGGGCTAGGTGTATCCTAAAACCCCATAAAATTGATAAAAAGCAAATCCAATACCGTATTTATCTGAAAGAGCGCCGGGGCGCTCATTTAATTTTTGATCTTCTAAGGGGGGCGCTCATTCGAAGGGGGCGCTCATTCAAATCGGGGCCCTCATTAAAAAGTTATGATAAATGTAGTTTAAAATCTAAATTTGTGGCCCCATAAACAGCATATTCTTATAGAATATGTTACTGAAAATCTTTTTATAATAAAAAGAATAGAATAATAAAAAGAATAGAATAACTTCAAAAATTCTTGTTTTCTCCTTACCTTATACAAATTGCTAAAAGATCAATTAAAACATCTCAATAATATATAAACTATCGAAGTGATTTTCAAAGTTAATCATGATCGAGATTTGGTATTATATATAGTTATTATTATATCATCAAAACTACGAACATTTAAAAAATATATATTTCGCCTCAAAAACGTGAATTTTAGACCATTTAAAAAATATATATCTTTTCATTGCGCAAAAATTAGATTTGCGCAAACCGTACCTGCGCAAAAAATAGATGCGCAAAAATTAGATGTGCGCAAAAATTAGATGAATTAAGGTATGTTAAGAGTTAATATATGAATTGGATATATATATATATCTCAAATCTTTTAAATAACAAAACAAATAATATAAAATATTTATAACTATATATTTAAAAATGAAGCATTCTGATTGGTTGAGAGCTTTTTGGCTATAACTCGAGAACCAGAATATTCCCGAACATGTGGTTTTCGCAGAATGATAAATAATCATCTCTATTATCATAATGGCCAAAATTAAAAAGAATCTAATGAACGGCTTTTGAGACAATCTCAAAAAACCTCATTTTTGGTCATATTATTTGGGCGCGGCTTAGCCGGAAGTCCAAAAACGGGTGACACATATTGAGGCAGCATGACTCACGCCTGTTTTAAAACCAATAATTTAACCTCCTTAAAAGCTCACCTGAATCACTTCAAACAACAGATCTGGGTTTATCCCGCCAGTGCCACATTTTTGTAAACTGCAGACGTTCCCTTTTTCATTGGATGACACCAGGACCTGCATGGTGCTACACGCCTCTTCTTCTAAGGTTGCATCGACTACATACCGTTCTCCAATCTGATAAACAATAAAAGTGGCTATAGCTATAAATGCAAGAAAACGGTTGAAGCGTATTTCGACGCACATTCGCCAATAATATCTGCGTCTATAAGAAAGTAACTACCCCTCGGGCTAGTGATTTTGAATTTGTTCCCGTACCTGTTGCAGGATGTATTCACCTATACGTACCCTACTGAAAAGAAAACTTGACTCATTAGCTTTTCAACACATATAGTTTGTGAAACAATGAAATCAATTATTCAGCATATATTTCCCTTTAAGGTTCTTTAACCATACTCCAGCATTTTGATAAATCATTTTCTCATTACATTAATATTTTCATTATTTTAATTAAAAGCAACACAAACTAAATATTTACAAATAATGTATTTTAAAATATGTCCTAGCGAAGCAGAAGCATTTTAACAGGATGGCCACCAAAATAGGATTGAATTTCCAGGCCGATTTTCATGGGTAGTTGACAATTTTTAAGACGAATATTTGTTAAGCATTTTATTTTCCTCAATCACTCGATATCCTAAGAAACCATATAAGGTTTTCCAAAAGTTTGTGCAATAATTATGTAATTTCTCAAAAGAAAGTTTGTGCAATAATTATGTAATTTCTCAAAAGAAAGGTCAATGCTTTACTTATGGACTTCAAATAAGGTATCTGCCAAACATTGCATTGTCTCTAGAAGCTTTTCAACATAGTCTTAGCCCAATTTGAGGCAAAAAAATTCATAGGCAAAAATTATATTTTGCTTAGTTTTTAGAATAATTGTTTTAGTGACATATCTGTTAGTACGGGTGTATAAATAAGTAAATAAAAATCAGGATATAAAAGTCAGACGATCAAAAAGAATAAAGAATAAAATGATAAAATTCAAATTGATGTATGTAAATATAAGAGGAATGGAGTCAAAATGTTGCTCCTTAGAAGAAATTGTCGTGGAGGAAAAGCCAGCAGTGATTGCAATTGTAGAAACCATGCTGCAAGAAGATGAAAGTGTGACAATTGATGGCTACCATATAATGAACAAAAACAGAGAAAAAGGAGAAGGTGGTGGGATAATGTTGGCAGTTCGTGAAGAATTAAGACACATAACAATGATAGTAGAGGAGCAGGAAGATGTTGGAGAGATGATATGGGCAGTGATTGACAATGGAAGAATAAAGATCAGGATTGGAGTTTTGTATGCACCACAAGAGGAAAAGACAAAGAAAGCTGAACTGAAAAGAATGTATAAGCAAATTGAAGAACAAGTGGAGAAAGCCAACAACAATGACCAGAAGCTATTATTGATTGGAGATTTTAATGCAAAGATTGGTACACAAATAAAAGGAAATACGGACAAAGTGAGCAAAGCAGGACGGATACTACTGGATATGATGAACAACAACAGGTTAATAACAGCAAATGAAACAGAAAAGTGCAAGGGAATATGGACAAGAGAAGAAAATGGAAACAAATCAGTGATCGATTACATCATAATAAAAAAGGATGACATACAGGCAATCGAAACAATGGAAATTGATGAAAATAAGGAAATTACACCATATCGAATAGTGGATAGAAAGAGAATATACACAGACCACAAAACAATCACAGCAACATTAAATTGGGATATACTATATAAAGAAAGAAGCAAAGAACGAATAATGAAAATGTCGGAAAGTAACAAGAAGAAATTCAAAGCTATAACACAAGGAAGAGAACTGCAAGAAATATGGAAGGAGAAGACGTCATTACAAATAAAATATACAAAGTGGAACACAAGAGTCCAAGAAATGGCAAAAGAAGCATTTGAAGCGCAAAACAAAACGCACAAGAACATCATGAAGGAAACCCGGTTATTGAGACAGACCAAAAAACAAGTGAGAAGCCAATTACTAAAAACAAATGATGAGGAAACAAAACAAATATTAACAATGCGAAGAAAACTATTGGAAGAGCACATACAAGAAAGTAAAAAAGATAAAGAACAAAGAAGAGCCCAGAAAATAGCAGAAAAAGTCAAAACTGAAGGAGGATTTAACCCACAGGCATTTTGGGAATATAAGAAGAAAATGGATGGAAGAAAATATGAAAGAAAAACTGCAATGATAGACAAAGGTGGAAATATTGAAGAAGACAATGAAAAAGTGAAAGAAATATATGCAACCTATTATGAAAATCTATTAAAAGCAAGAAAAGGAGAAACAGTTGAAGAACAAAGAGCAGAAGAAAATATAAATTACCAGATAAAAAAATTTGAAGAACATGCAGAAAAAAGAAAGGTGATGGAAATTAATGACAAAGAATATATGCAAATGAAAAAGGAGCTAAAGAAAAAGAAAGCGGCAGACATACAGGGATGGAGAAATGAATGGATTTTAGAGGCAGGGGATGATCTGGAAAAAAGTGTAAAGATGATGTTAAATGAGGTACTAAACGAGAAAGAAATACCCGAAGATTGGAAGAATATGAAAATTAAATCAATTTACAAAGGCAAAGGTGATATAAAAAGAATGGAAAACAGAAGGGGTTTGTTCTTGACCAACATCTTGAGCAAATGCATGGAAAAGCTACTAAAGAACCGAAACCAACAGATAATAGAATCAAATTTGTCACCATTCCAGTGTGGAGGGATAAAATTAAGAGGTACACAAGACCATCTGTTTGTGCTTAATAACACAATACAATATTTCAAAGAAAAAGAGGAACACTTATACCTCCTGTTTGCGGATGCGGAGAAGTGTTTTGACAAGCTGTGGCTAAGGGATTGTATTTTAGAGGTGTGTGACAAGGGAGTACCAGCTGAAGAAGCAGAAATCATTTACAAAATGAATAAAGATGTGAAAGCTATTGTGGAATGTCCTGGAGGAGTTACCAGGCAGATAAATATGGAAGAGGTTGTAAGACAAGGCACAGTTTGGGGAGTGACATTATGTGGAGTCGCAACAGACAGAATTAACAATATGAGCGAAGAAAAAGCAACATTAATAGGACCAAACATAGCAATCAAAATACCAGTATTTGTGGATGATATCCTTGGGATGGGTAGCAGTGAAGTAGTGGAAGAAGTAGGTAGAAAGCTGACGCGATTAGAAGTTACGAAAAAATTTACATTCAATAAAAACAAAACAAAGTATATGGTGATAAAAACTGGGAACAAAGGAGAAGAAGAAGAAGAGATAAACATCAACGTACGAAATGGAAAAATTGAAAAGACAAACAAGTGCAAATATCTGGGTGATGAATATGATGAAAAAGGAAGTAACGAGGAAAAGATTGAAAGCAGGAATAAAAAGGTAAAGTACATGGCGATGCAAGTTAAAAGATATGGAAGTGAAGAAAAGGTGGGTAGAGCAGGGATGGACGTAAGATTGATGCTGTTAGAATTAATTGTAAAACCATCTCTACTTCACAACACAGAGACATGGAACTCCATAACCGTCAAAGAAGAACAAAATATCAAGAAAATACATTACACTGCACTAAAAATAATATTAGAACAACAGCAAGGAACACCATACTGGGGAATGATCGCAGAGACTGGTATATGGCCATATATGTACACAATTTTTTACAAAAAATTGATGTTTCTACATACATTAGTACATTCTGACGACAAGAGGATAGCTAAAAGGATGATGTTAGAGCAGGAAAAAACAGCTGGCAAGAAACACTGGTATACTGAAGTGAAAGGAAAAGCAAATATGATGGGAATTAACGTAGAAACAAATGAAATAATACGAAAGACAAAGTCTAAATGGAAAAAAGAAGTAAAAGAAAAAATAGAAGAAGAAATCAAGAAAGAACTGGAGAAGAACATCAAGGAGAGTAAGAAATTAAGATTTATAAAAACGAAAGAAACCATGAAAAAGGAAGTTTACTTGGAAAGATGCAGTACA
>JAUOBW010277762.1:0-10725 GCA_032360285.1 Lepidozona retiporosa | reverse complement strand
GTTAGTTTATTATATTAATTCTAACTTGTATATATGTTGTGGCGAATAAAAACTTACTTACTTACTTACTTACTTATCTGGTTTTTGAGTAATTTTATCCGCAGACAGAATACATGGCGCGTTTCCTTCTTAATAGAGCTCGACAGAAGGCTGTACTGTCTGATAAAATAAATAAACTGGCAGCTGACCTAGATTGATAGATAAATTATTTTTTCTTTTCAATATCAGAATGTAATTTACTATAAATCGCTTTAATGTTCCATGAATTATGTGTTTCCTGTTATGTCTTTGTTTATAGGAAAAAATGAGGTTGGTATTCCCGATTATCGAAGTTCGGTGAGATATTTTTATTAAAGGCTTCATCATCTTCTGCATAGAACTGAAAAAGGACCCTTATCCAAGCAACACTTTATATTTGGCAGATCGTCACAATTACTGGTACACCATCCAGTAAAGTCGATACAAACACACTCATTGATATTTCTCTTAAGAGTGAAGGTGAGCACGTGCGTTTCATGTCTTCCCAATACCGTCCGGTTACGGAAACATTTGTTAAACAACTTTGTATGGCAGGAATTGTTCTTTATAATGTTTTCCCATGTGTCACCAAAAAGTCGTTTATCTTCGTAAAAGCAACGCATCTTTATCGTCATATAGGGTTCTAAAATATATAAAATGTAGTTTTTAGGTCACAGAAATCATATTAGCTAATTGACGAGTTTTTTCATTTAATCTAATAGGAAACATTTCATAAAGATCTTATATAAATATATTGGCTTCTCGTAACATGAAATAACAATTCATAACAACCGATATCGTTTTAAATTTCGTTATTAACTTCTCACCCAATGAAAAGGTACACTTGGTTCGCTCTAAACATCACTATTTATCCAACATCAATGTTCAAATATTTTTATTGTTTGTTTGTAAAATGTTAGTTTATCGGTATATACTAAAATTTGCAAAAGCAATATATTGCTTGTCCGCAAGCCAAATTATCGGCAATTTTAGAGGCGTGATTTGTTATGAGTATATTATATCCCTTTATATTAAAATTATATAATAAATAACATATCCATAAAATAAGATTATTTAACTATAAAATTACAACATAATGTTTCATGCTAATGCAATTCTTCAAGTAATTATTTGATGCAAAGAGATTTTTGGCTATAACTCGAGAACCAGAATTTTCCCAACCATGTGGTTTTCGCAAGATAATAGAAATAATCATCTCTACTATCATAATGGCCACAATTTAAAAAAAATCTAATGAACGG
This sequence comes from Lepidozona retiporosa, assembly GCA_032360285.1. Lineage (NCBI taxonomy): Eukaryota > Metazoa > Mollusca > Polyplacophora > Chitonida > Ischnochitonidae > Lepidozona > Lepidozona retiporosa. The sequence continues at coordinate 9,445 of JAUOBW010277762.1, read as the reverse complement.
TTGTAGAGAAAATCTCAAAAAACCTCATTTTTGGCCATGGCCCATGCCCCTGAGAATTTTTCTCAAAAATATGTCACTCGCATCGCCTTATTATCCTATGACTTCATGCAAAATTTAAGAAAAAATAATAAACCGTTTTGGAGGAAAAAGACCGAATGCACGAACGAACGAACAGGGGTGATTTCTTGACTTTGCCGGGGTCTAAAAATACCTACAATGCAACTACTTATGTCTTATATTGTTTTGAAACAAGTACTACTTTCACCCGTGATGTAGAGCATTCTCCTTCAAAGAGGATTTAACACGTTTTACAGAGATCAACAAATACAGAATATGTGGAAATAACAGACAATTTTTTTATTTTTTGCTTCTTGTTAGGAATATAAGTGTAGCTTTTTAGAAGTAGTTAGAATGTAAACTCAAAACAATCAGATAACTAACCTCTGCATAGGAGAGTGGATGCAGAGTATCCTAAGTTTGACTTTAAATGTAAACTTTTGTATACTTTGTTGTTGAAAGTGTTGTTTAATAACAACATTTTAATAACAAATGTTTTTACTATATTCTAAACTGCGGTTTATTATTTAAAACAAAATAACTATTTCAATTATAATCATGGTGAAAGTTAACAACATTTAGAAGTTACGCAATGCGATTTGACCTTCGTGGCCCCCCATCCAGGAATTATTATCTCCCAACGCTGCTTAACATATATTAACATTTGTTTATATCTTTCAACCACTGGAGTTCATAATAGCTATCCTGGGTTACTGTGATTAAATTGGTCTGGTTTAACTTGTAGTAAAAGTGTTCAGGACGCAAGCTAAAACATATGTTGACAAAAAGGAATGTTGCGTTGTATTTTAAAAACTTTCTATAAGCGAAAGTTAATAAATGTCACAAAGACACAATATTTAAAATTATAAGTAAATTATGTTAATAAATAAAATTAAATTATTAGAGTTATTTCGGTGAGGCGGCTTAGTGTCTTGAACGACAGCGTTCCTGCAGTTGCGCAGAAATATAATTAAATTAGCAAACAACATTTCGCGCATGCGCCCTTTCTGAATCCAAACAGTAGTTCTGTTGAGATCACATTCAGTTGAACGCTTTCGGTATTAATTAAGACGCGGCCAATTAAATACGAAAGATAAATTAATGTACATAATATATAATTTTAAAACATTTATGACAAATTGGATGACAAAAATGATTGTTTAAAAATGGTAGCCAGAGATGTGGTACTTGGTTAGACATAGAAAATGGTTGTCTTATTTGGGAGAACAAGGTACTGTTTTGGAATTTATATTTCTTAAAAATTGACAAATTTAAATTTTTCCATACATTTTTTTGTATGAACCTTTGCACGTTTTAACAAGCCGATCTTTATTAATTATAAAGCCCCATATCCGTATATTTTCAGCGGTCCTTATTTTTTTTAAAATAAATCCGAATATACATTTTCAAAGAAAATACAGAAAACGCTTAACTAAACTAAGCGTTGTTAGGAAATTTAAAAAATGGATTGGCTAGGCTATCGAGATAGTCTGTTATTCGGACATTTTTGCCGCCGTGAATCTCCGCTGAATATTTCTTCAGAAACTTCTCCATATAGTTCTAGGGATTGGCCTGCTTTTCAGTTATAATATTCTTAAATATTGTTTACCGTAAAATCAACAGTGTAAGTGCGTCCTTACATTAAATATTCCCTTCGAATTAACATCTGAACGCATTTTATATTTAGCCCCAGGATTAAATATTACGGAACAAGCTCGTGAGCTCCTGCAAATATTATGCAGAAAATAATGATGAAGAAATATTGATCATCTCGGTATATGTATCGTTTAATTTTAAGGTTTAATATCTGCCCCGGACGTGCAGTCAATCAGCAGAGTTTTCGTCCCAGCACCTCTGTTTGCAAGGATCTTTTTCAAACATATAAATGTTATATCAGTTCAGTTCAGATGTAGTATCCGGTTCATCGAGTCATCGAGTAACTGTCTCTAGTTTACGCACGTAGGATATCTGTTCCGCAATTATTGAATTTGGCTAAAGCACCTGATGTACGTGGCTCTCCGAAGGTCTTAAAGATCGAATGTACCAAATAACAGAACTCAGAGACATTTTCAATATCAGTATTTTCTATACTGAATAAGGATTTTTAAAATAAAAAACGAAAACAATGAACGGCTGCTCATATTCACAGAGATATATCGCAATATATATTCAATCATGCACTAATGATTCATCTCCCTAAATGCATTGGTTGAAATATTATTAAATAATATAAATGGTCAAACGGGTCACGTGTCAAAATGGTCATCTTGAACATTTCGTTTTAGGGTCGATATATATTTCGACGAAATTTATTTTTCGTTAGAATGAGAGTTAGGGTAGGTAAGTGGTCTGGCCCAGCAGATACGGCACTTGGCATAAGACTCCAAGGGTCGGGGGTTCGAGCCCCAGCTGTTGACTATTTTAATGGAGATGGTGTACACCTTGTGGAGTCAGAAACCTTCTCGGTCCTAATAATCCACCCTCAAAACCACGCATATTCATATAATAATTATTATATTTTTCAAGAGATTTGTCAGGAAGATAAAAATCATTTTTAAACTTCTCACAGTTGTAGACATACCTTTAATGAGTATTTTGGAAAAAAAATCTTTTTAACACGACGTGATTTTTGATGACGTCAGCAATATGTGTAAAAAATAGGTAAAAGTCGTGTTTTTACCCATTGTAACTAATATCTTTTGTAAATATTTAGATATCGTTTACATTTTGTTATTAAAATTTAATCAAGGGTCATATTTTTATAGGAATTTTTTTTTTGATTTTTATGGCGAGGAAGTCGGTGACGTCACATCCCCCAAAAAAAGATTTTGACAAAAAAAAAAGTATGGGAAAATTTTGAAATTTTTGCAAATGCTGACGTCACGCCCAAAATTGACGTCATCGAATTTTCCAAATCTCAAAAAAAAAGCCATGGGGGGCTGAAACAGCTCCCCAGTATGAATAGGGAGATTCTACCCTCGAATTTTGCCCAAAGTATGGATTCTACCAGGAAGTTTGGCCCCACTCCAGACCAATCACAATTTCTTAGTATGGAGTAGGTACGGGAAATAATGGACGGATAACAATGTTTACATTTTTTAAGCTGGAATGCAAGAGCCAATATTGTGCAGTTTGGGCACAAACAGAAGAGATAAGGGTGGTTTTCACCTGGTTCCATCATGAAGGAAATTCTCGAAAAATGGGTTTAAATGACTTATAACATCATAACGGGAATGATGCAGCGAGAAATTTTTGTATTAATTATAATGAAAATGGTTTATTTTTAGGCATACCTATGTCTCACCTATGGATTATACTCGGCTGCACGTAGTAATTTGTCCCGCAGATCTATGAATACTTTGCCTGGAAGATGTTTAATGGAGGGAAATAATGACATAATGTGATATTAACCTTATATTTGTTTTTAATAAAACATGTGCGAATCTAACTTTTCTATGGGCGTTTTTACACGCTGCAAATTTTGCTAATATCCGATCAGGCTCTTTTCCGGGGTTTTACGAAATTCGGAATTTCGCTTTAATATTCTGACCAAGAAAATTAATCCTGCGTATTATCCCACAAAGCCCAGTAAACATTTTTTTTTACTGGATAAGCCCATTCTTTTACAAAATTTAACAAGGGAGTGCATGTATATTAATTAAAATTTCGTATTCCCTGAATTTTAATAAGGGTATACATAATAAATCAATGCATACAAAATATATTTTTTTATCAAATCACATATATCGCATGGAAATGATAAAAAATAATTTCTTCTTAGGCGTCAGATCTTTTGCCTGTCAATTTTAAAAATCTCGAAAAATGTAAACATGTGACGTCACATGTTATCCGTCTATTGAACCACTTTGTCAAGTGGATTGTTTAATCCAATCAAAAATCATAGGAGTGGTGGAATCCTCCTCCTTCAGTAATACACCAGATAAAAATCATAGTATTAAATAATAAAATTCCCACGAAGATTATTGAAGTTTTACCGATGACCCTCGATACCATTGTTTATGTTATTTTTAGATCGGTATGGCTGCGATGCTAAAGACTCTCCTCCATGTATGCTTCATCACAGCACTGACATGTACCCTCTATCAACACGTACATAACAAACCGAAAAACGAACTCATCGAATTAACGAATAGCATATTGGATGACGCTACATACGTATTGTCAACCAAGAAAAATGGAGTGAGAATAAAAGATATATCTACAACTCTTACTGATACGTCGAACGCAAAACCTGACAGTGCTAGCCACGGTTTAAAGTATACAACAAAACCCAGCCATGGAAACGCCACAACAACGCTATCAGCAAGCGATAAAAAAAATTTCATTAGTAGATTTACCGCTAACACAAAACGTAACCGTGGTAACACAAACCGTGTTAATTCAGACTACAGTAAAAAAAGTTTCTTTGAAAGCAGGACAGTCGTGTTTAATAAATTGTTTACGACAACAAAATCCCCGACTAAACGGAAACCACGAGGGCATATGACAACTACGGACACGGACAATATCATTAACTTGTCCGAAAAACGATTAAATGAAAACCGAGAACTACCATCTATTACAAATGAAACCGTTAGACCATTAGAACTAAGTAAAAGAAGCACTATCCCTAACGTTCCAACAACCAAACGTGCTAAAGTTCAAAAGTCGACCGTTGGACTTAAAATGAAAGAACATCTCCAGACTCCCAAGTCAAAAGGGATGAAAATAAACGAGTTCTTCCACTTTGCAACGAATATAATCACTAAACCAAATAAACTTGTAGCAGAAAAACAAAAACAATATTCTTTAAAAACCAATACGAAGAGTGGATATGAAACTCGTCAAACCCATTTACGTTCAAACAGTTTACAAACAAAAACAACTCATTCATCGACGAAAAGATATCAAAATATCTCAAACTTGAATGTACTTCCTGCAACTAAAAATAAACAAATCATAAATCATGAAATTCATGGTAAAGTTGCCCATGAAAATAATTTAAAATTAACTGAAAAGTCAACCATTAAACCTCAATCTAAAATAGTTAAATCGGAGATTATATCTAGGGTAAATAACTCACAAAGACCTATATTTGTTCATAATTCAGACAGACGGGATAATAGTTTAAATCCAACCAAAATACGAAACACATACAGCATTCCAACGAAAAAAAGGCGTGGATATAATGTAAACCCAACCCAAGCAAAAATAACGAAGTCTATACTTAATTCAACAACAAAAAAACGTTCTATATCAGAAGACTCACACAAATATTTGAAAATTACAAATTCTGATTTTCATTCTCGAATAGAAAAACATGCGAATAAACCAACGAAGATGATAAAAAGAAACACTATATCACAGTTAACAAAAGTAGAAAGAAACACTATATCACAGTTAACAAAAGTAAAAGAAAATATTGCTTCTGAGTCTGACATAGAGAAGCGTCAAGATATTCCGAAATCCAAAGATGAAGGGACGTTAATTATAATTGATTATGATAAGGAAAATATTGAAGATAATGAGGGGAAAAGATCTGAAATTGAAAGAGATAGTGGTTTAATTGATAGGCATGGATATACCATTATCCTGAACAATAACGGAAACGATGACAACGAGGCAAAAAAAGAAGATATTTATCAGGAGCTTAAGGAACACTTTACTGAAATGGAACATCATTTTCAAAATTTGGTTGATCAAGACAACAAAAAAATGGTAAAAGTTCTAGTTATTACGCCTAAATCTGAACAAACTGGAAATCAGCGGGACAACTTACCTGACGAACCTGACGACCTTATGTCTGAATTAAAACCTCGATTTGTTTCATTGAATGAGCTCACGGACGTGTCGAAATCATCCGAGTTGGACGCCGATATTGATAAGTTGAAACATGTTAAAGAGAAGTTGATGCTACTGAACGAAGATGATAATTTAAGCAAAGAAAATAAAAGTCATGTAAACAATGAACGAGAAACCTCTGGTAAGAAACCACTGTCAGATGCTGATAAAGAAACGGTCAGTAGAAAATCACTTTCAGATGCTGAAAGACAGATTGAAATTCTTGAAACCATGTCAAATGACATTAAAGATTCAAAAGAAACAAGAGTTTTCATTAAGTTACCAAGTAATTCCTCAACATCAGCGGCCGAGAAAATAAGTAGAAATGAAACATCAGTTCCCAAAATCAACCCACAAGTACATATGCATTTTCATGATGTTAAAATTATAAATCATGATGAGGTAAAAGAAACTGAGGAAAATGGTGAATATAAGAAAATTAAAAGTATACAAGCGGACGACGACAACTTAATGTCTGCCAACAAACTTACTGATAAAGATATGCTATTAAATAACGACAGTAAAGAAATCAATCCCACAAATGAACGAGTTAATACAGGGACTAGTAGAAATACGAAGCAGATAACAGTCACAAATAATACAATTAATCAATTGGTTGGATCTAACGTACATAGTCACCTCAAGTTGAGGTTAATCGATAATGGTTCTAGTCATGATAATCTTGGAGAGAGTGAACACAGAAAACAGCATTTTATTCACGTGAATGAATCCTTGGATGAAGCTATAGAAACACACAATATATACAATGAAAAAGATGTCGAAATAAATAAAAATATATTGGTAAATGTTAATAAAATGTTGCGATCTGAAGAAACACCTCGTGATAACCAGTCAACAAATCGCAAGCATGAGATATTTCCTTCGAAAAATAATGAATCTAAAGATCTTCCCAATTCAGGATTGGAAAAAAGTCCTAATCTTCTATTAAAACAGTCAAGCGAAGAAGAATCAGTAACTAAAAAGGTTTTAACGCCTCCTGGAAACCCGTCACCAGACGCCCATAAGGCGATAACTGAATTGGAACCGGAAATAATTAGTCCAACTCGTGTCATGAATCCACACCGTCTACAAGAAAACAGAGAAACTACAATGAAGCAGACTACAACTCATACTACAAAGCCGGTAACCGAAAGTACTACGAAGCCGGTAACCGAAAGTACGACAAAGTCTGCAACCGAAAGTACTACGAAGCCGGCAACCGATAGTACTACAAAGGCTGCAACTAAACAAAGTGCGGAACCTACTAAGCACATCACAGGTGCTGGTAAGACAACGGAACATTTAAAACATACCACTGCACAGAGTGACAGACAGGCTACTAAGAAAAACATGAAGCCAACCACAACAAAGCAGATGCCAGATACAAAGAGAAGCACTGACAGAATCACTTTAAGAAAACCAATACCAAAAGTGTTGGAAAAAAGAAAAGCGGAAGCCATTGTTGAATTTTTAAACAAAGACCCGTTGGAAACGTGGCGCTATCACTTTCGTTCGTTGAAGTCGCTAGATTTGAATTCATCTATTCTGCGATCAGGTTTAGTTAACGCGGGTAATAGCGACCGATTGAAAGGTGTCCTGAAGCGGGCGCTGGAAGGGAAAGATATCACATTGACCATTGTTGGAGGTTCCATAAGCGCTGGTGGAGGTCTCTATAAGGACAGAGGGAATATTGACGGACTTTATTATAAGGGTGTAGTGGATTGGTGGAATAAAATGATTACCCCGTTGACTGGGTCAGATATGCTAGTGAACAACATTGCAGTAGGTTCCATTGGGACTGACTACTTCTCATACTGCGTAAAGAACCATATATCGACAGAAGCAGATATCGTACTCTGGGAATTGTCAGCGAACGATTTTAACCGCTATAAAATGCAACCAACAAAAGGAGCGCGTCCATTAGAACGGCTAACGAGAATGATATTAGAACTTCCATATAAACCAGCCCTACTTTATATTAACTTCTTTAAAGGTGTAGATTATAAAGCTACTCGTGAAAGTTGTCCGAACTTCGAGGACCAAGGTGAAGACATTATAGCGCATTATTATAAAATACCATCTCTGAGTTGGAGAGCTATGGTATGCGATGGATTGGTCCATAATGAACCAGGTTATGGTATTGAATCGCTATTCAGTCTAGATCAATACCACCCCTCATTGCGCGGACATGCGCAGATGTCGTTATTATTATTGTTACACCTGCGTCACGTGATGAGAGCAGTGTTACAATATGCTATAGACCATAATGGATATATTATAAATTTTGAAGGAAGATACAATCTTCCTGAGCCTTTGTTTATGGGACCTAAATACCCTGAACCTCTGTGCTGGAGTCTAATTACCGCAGACTTGAGTGAAAAAATAACGAATAGTTTACAAGTGAAAGTAGTGAAACAACTTGGTTTCAAGTTAGAGTACGCTACAAATTTCCCCATTAGACTTGATAAGGTAATTTGCTGGCGAGCTGAGAGACCAGATGCGCAATTAGCTGTCCAGTTTTTTATACCTGAATTATATGGGACAGATGGACAGAAGAGGTTGCGCTCAGAGGTGATAATAACTTCCCATACACGATGGGGAGGATCAGCGAAGATGTGGATTGACGATAACACGGACCGTGAAATAGTTGTCAAAGAGGGAAGACCTAACGATCCTGGTAAAAGGACTCAGGTAGATAGTATAGCAAGCGACATAGGTCCTGGTACGCATACATTGAATGTTTTTTCTCGCGAGGGTGCATTTTGTCTGGCAGCAATAATGATAGATGGTAGTTAAGTCCACCTTTAGCATGTCACGATTAAATATTCAAATCAAATATAAACCCCAATTAAAAATGCTAAAAATGCTTAAAAGTGAAAATGGCAACATCAAACCATATAAGGATAGGGGGAATTTAATGAAAGTATTGTAGTATTAGTTCAGAAATCCTCGACTTTATTTAAAAAAAGAAATATTTTAAATGAAATACTATACTACCGATGACGTCAATAGTAAGTAATAAAAAATTGATAAAAATAAAATTTGTTTACCTTTTTGAAAATATCCTGGAAATAGTTTATTGTATAAATACGATATAAATTCTTATAATAGTTTCGTTGTTTGTGATAGACGGGCATATTTTACCAACTATATTATTCGGGGAAATTTTGACGCAGAGATAAGTTTGCGTAAATCGGCACAAAATGCACAAAACCGCAAAAGTAAGTCCGCGCCAAAATTATGATTTTCTCTCTGCGTAAAATTATATCCATGCTAAAATTTCTCCAAATACACTATATGTTTATTTTTTGTAATTTATTTTAATCAAAGCAGTTTTATAATATTAGCTATATGTTTGCAGTGTACATATTAATAATATTTTCTAAACAAAATGTATTATTATACCCCCGTCTTAATCCTATTAATACCGAGCTAATTCGGAATTTTACTCACTGGGGAGGGGGCCTGCGGTAAGTAAGTAAGTAAGTAAGTTATATTTTAGCCTTTAACAAATATACAACCAATTTTCATAAACAACAATTACAAT
>JAUOBW010277651.1:0-10725 GCA_032360285.1 Lepidozona retiporosa | reverse complement strand
AGTACTCCATTTCAGAAGACCTTTATTCTGAGCCCAACATATTGCATGCATGCAAAAACGGTTGGGGATCCCTTTAAATGTGAACAAGGCCTTATTTCTGAAATTTATGACATCACATGGTTGTACCGATATATTAGTAATACCATTTAAAAATAAAATAAATATAAAAACCAAGCTTCACTTGTTCCCCGAGATAATAATATATTTCAAGACACATTCAAGAAATCGACTCGATCTTTAGATTCTATTTTTAGGGACCCAGTACTCAAAAACGAGAATTTTAAAATAAGCCCCCAATAGACCTCTAACATAATGCAAAAATTTAAAAAAAATATTGCACCGTTTTCAAGAAAAGCAATAAATGCTATTTTTGTTAAAAAATATTTCAAAAAAGATAATTTTCAACAGGTGCCAAAATGGGTCAAAAGAAGCCCTCTAACTTCATGCACAAGTAAAAAATATATATCAGTTTTTGAGAATTCTTGACAGGTGCCCATATAGGTCAAAATAAACCCACTATGGGTTTATAACTTCATGCAATATTTTAAAAAGATGTATAGCACAATCAATTATTAAACTCGCAAAGCTTGAAATATAAATACATGAATAAAAATCTAACCCTCTGACTCCACGCCGGGAATCGAACCCGAGACCTTCAGGTTTTTAAACTGAATACTCTCTACCACTGAGCTACATTTTATAGACTTAACAACCCAAAGGACGGAGTCACTCTAAACCCCTGACTCCTTGCTGAGAAATGAACCCAGGGATCTTGACACCAACAGGAATCCGAGGGTTAGATTTACATTCAAGTATTTATATTCCAAATTATGTGAGTTTCATAATGAACTGTAGGCAAAAATTGGAAATAATCTAGGACCAAAATTTCATTTAAAAGTAATACTATATAAAATTATTAATAAAATAATATACCATCTAGCACTTCTGTGGTCAGTTCATTCTCCCCTACAAGTCCTTTAACATACGTTTTAATTGCATTTGTTAATACAATATTGTCAGGTGTGATTGCACTAAAAAAATCCATATAGGTATAAATTTTAGCTGAACAAGTCTTAGGCTGCGAATCACTTCCTCAGATATTTTCTTTAAATAAATTCTGAACGCTTATTACAATTGAGCTGATTTTTTTTTCACGGTGGCACCTTTTCTGACACGCAGTCATTAACTTCAATTTTTGAATAATTACTTTGCTATAAAGCCAACTCGGCATACATATGATTTATTAATTAAGAAATAGTTACCAGAGAGCCATAAAAATTAGCCTGTCATCATTATTTGGCATTTTCTCGGTGACCATATGGGTGAAAAGTTCCAAAAGGTGCTCTAACTTTATATATAAAGTTATAAATAATTAATCACATTGATTTTAGGCATAAAAATCCAATTTTTAGGGAAAATCCAGGGCCTGAAACGAGAGTTTTTGACGGAACAAAAAACATTACATTTTATTATTAAAACATTTGACCCACAACACAATAACTTTCTTTAAACATACGGTTTTAAAAACTAAAAGTGTGGTATATATTTCATTTCACTATCATTTTTATTCTCTTCATTCAATCTCAAACAACTTTAAAATATTATTAAAAATATTACCTTGTATCGCTATAATTCCAGGTAAGCTGTTTTTTCTCAACAAGATTACGATATGCTTTCCGTACGTAATTCTAAAAACAAGAATACCGTAAATTTTAAATGGAATACACACACAACTCAATATCTTTTTGTGTAGTTGAAATAGGCAATTAAAAAATAAAGAATCAGAGCTTCACTCCTCTAGATACAAAAAACGGAGTGGTGCTTAAATCATTGAAAATGTAAAAGGGACCTCTAACATCATGCAAAATTAGAAAAAATAATCATTTTTGAATTTTGTAGATAATAAAAATAATAATTATAGAATATTGAGAAAATTTAAATAATGTAATTTTCAGTGCAAAAGTTGCGTTTTTTTTTCGACAGATGAGTCAAAAGAAACCCCTTATAGGCAAGTGCAACTTAATATGTCGTTCTACGGCGAAAGTGGTAAAAAAAGTTATAATATTACAATTTGGGCCTGTATAAATAACCTATTTTGTTTGTATGTTTATAGTCTAAATAAATCAAAAAGAACTGTATGAAGTGCTATAATAAATGTATTAACAAGTTTCTTGTCTTATTACTGAATGTAATATTTATATTTTAGCTAGATCAATATTCATTTTTCAGACACCCTTAGGAAACACATGGTTCCACTAAAATTAGCCTGTAGTAACAACAAAAGGGAAGTCACTTCATCCAGGAAAATATTATTTTATTTTACTTTTCATTAGCAAGATTTTACAAAATTTTATGGCGAAGCGTGGCCATTTTCTTTTTTGTAGCATGTTGTTGGTATAATTTCAGTAAACTATGTACAATATAATTCCCAAAATAAAAGGCCAATCTACATGTAACAGGCCTTCATAGATTAAAGAACATGGGTGCACGTAAAACGTACACGATAATTTCGTTTTACGTGCCGCAAATCAGATTTCAAACCTTTGATTTTGACTTTAAACTGGTGAATTATTTAATACTACTGTAATCAATTGTACGACGTAAAGATGCTTTAAAACTTATGTTTAATAATAAAAATATGTAAATGTACGAAGACTGCCTGATTGTGTGTTGCGACATCTACAGTACCATTTTATTTTTTATTATTTTTAAAATGAGCACAACTTGTCAGAGTACTTTGGAATCCCTTTAAAGATTTTTTCTGAACTATCATTAGGGTAAAAATAAAGTAGATAAATAAAATAATAATAAAATTAATAAAGTTCGAAGAGTTGCCCTACATTTTTCATGAAAATATTATGAAATCTAGTGACATGAAAAAATAGATTTTTTGAAATCTTCAAACAAGCATAACTTAAATTATTCAGAAAATAAGATTAGACGATCCTTAAAAGATTATTTGTTTGGCCTAACCCGGCTCTAGGAAGTCAGTCGGTCAGAAATCTTAATGTTTTGCTAAATTATATTTGTAAAATATGTTTTAAGTTAGTATTTATAAGCTGTTGAATGTTTCTATAGGGCAATTTTAACTATTTGATTAAATTAAATTTTAAAGGGATCCCAAAGGTCAGAAATAAAAGTACATTTAATTCGAAAGAGCTCTTTATTTCATGAACAATCCTTTTTATTTCATCGAAAAAGCTCAAACAGATATTAAGTTACGAGCGTTCAAAGTTTGTAAAATCACTTTGAATATTATAGTGAATATCTACACTAGTGAGCTAAGTTATGAAATCATCAGAGTGCTAACTTGTGTCAAATCGCTTCTTGGGGTTTCCTTTTATGAAATATATTCTCTCTATATTCCTCTAAATTAACGTCAGCAAGTTGTGCTCATATTAAAAATATACAGTTCCGACTGCGAGTGGATATACGAAAAAGTATGGGTACGCGATTATTTAAATATATAATTTTAATAGCAATTGAAAAAGTTTTGAGAACATAATTTAGAGTGAATTTATAGAAAAATAATTTGTTTTAATCAAAGATATGTTTTATATATTCTACTGTTCTAATAGCTCATCACGACTGTATGGTTTTTGACGTCTACTCGTAATTTTTGTATAATCACTCACAGTCAGAACTGTATTAATATTTATATGCCACCAGTTAATCTTGTGCTGATGACAAAAAAGTAAACAGAGTGATAAAAAATCCATGTGAGTGTTAGATTTTACAATCATATTTTAAAAATTATTTTCAAACTTGCCGACTTAGCGCTATCGTAAAATCTAATTAGGAGGTTCCACATCAGCATATGCTTACCAATGACAATTTTCTTAAATTCAGAATGCTGCCCTCTATGAAACTAACCTAAACCTCACACAAAATAAAAGAGTAATAAACATAATCATCTTACTGGTAAAAAAGCTGGCAGCTGAATCTTCTTAGCAGGTCGTTTTCGGCTTTTCTCTAGTTCAGAGACCCTTTTCAATAACGCGTCATAATCCTTCTTACTGACGTCTAAATAAAATATTCAACAACCTATTAACAGGAATGCAATTAACAGGCTATGAATTTTGCTACAGACAACATAAACATTTTCTAGTTAGAACTGAAAGAAGTGATTACCATTTTCTTGGAAAATTAAAGAGATCCAGGATCTGGTCCTGATTAAAGGTTTAAACTGGAGCAACTCAAAATAAAGAAGAACTTATTTTTATCATCAACTCTGACTGATGTATCTTTACCCCTGGATTAAATAGATTATAAGCTAAAAACGGGAAACCCATTAATTATTTGTGGAGTTAACATATCGTTTCCATAAGTTTAGCCACCATTTGTTTTAAAAAAATAAAAATGAGTGAAATATTAATTAAATTCCCCTAACTCTTTCTTATGGAAATCCTCCGCAATATTTATTTTTAAAATGAAATGTTTAAATATACGCAGCTGTTTATGGATATACATGACGTCAATTCCACGAGTGACTAATGAACCAATTTCCCAATAATATCAAGAAATATCTTATTTCTATTTCCATCACAGAATTTTCTTTCTTAACGGACCAAGGCCTGAACCCCCCTTAGCGGCCATATGGCTGTGATGTGTGACGAAAATCAAATATCTACGGTCTCTAACGGGACATCGGACACTTCAACAAAACAAAAAATCTATTTTATTCAAATCTGATAGTGAAAATAATTATTCAATTTGCACTATGGATATATAGAGCAAAAAACTCATCTAAAGTTTGCTTTGATTTTGAGTAATGTTGAAAATTCTAGCGTATATGACTAACCAGACAAAAAAGGACAACATTTTCAAGCTTTATGAATTCGGTGCTCTTTGTTACAAGTAATTTGCCTTTGCTTATGCAATATTTGTTCCTAACAGAAATATACAATAATAAACAAAAGCATACATACTGAAAAAAGTGCTTATTCTCTTTAAAAAACTATTAGTGACCATGCCTAAAAGGACTTAATTTTCTACAAAATTTCGAAAATATTCTTAGGGGTCATTCATAAATCGATTTATGTCTGGTTCAATTTTAAGGTTTACCACTCCCTCAGACAACCCCCGGGCATTCACCAAAATGTTTTTCCCGGCCCCTGGGCATTCACTAAAAAAATTTCCCGGCCCCACAGACATTCACCAGACGAAGATCTACCCCCGGACATTCACCTCCACAATTTGTTCCCGGCCCCTACTTTTTCACCAACAAACTGCTAAAAACAACTTGTAATCCCCGCCCCCAAAAATCGCTTAAAGTTGTTCCCGGCCCCCGGACATTCACCAAAATTTTTTTCCCGGCCCCCAGACATTCACCCCAAATTGTGGGGGGGGGATGGTAAGACTTAATTTTGAACGAGACATTAGAAATGGAAAACGTTCTAATCTTACATCGATTTTTTAAAGAAGGCAAGTATTTTTAGAAACCTTAAAATATACATATTTTTGTGTATGGTTATAATTATATATTGAAGTTTCTGCAAGGTATGTTTTTTATCATTAATACTGGTACTTTCCTATACTGAAAATTAAAAAATCTTTTAATAACAATGCTAACAACAAGGTCTCCACTGTGAAACAAAATCAATAGCACCGGAACATAGGCTAAATATTTATAAAAACAAAACGATAACAAAATTTTTGTTGGGATGCAAAACTTGCGCAGAGGAACGTTTTTAAAAAACAAAACCCCTGTCTCACTGAAATTTTTAAAGTGGAATTGAAACGAAAATATATGTAAACAAACGACAGGACCATGTGAAAGTGGATTGACGTCGCTATTTCGCATGGAATTGACGATGATGGATGATGCTTTTTCTTTTTTGTGATGTGAAAGATTTCCGTATAGTTCGACAGGATAAAAATCGCAAAATAAATAACCACTCACTGACTGAGACAGTCCGACTACTTATATCAATGATACTAATAATATACCCTGAAAACTAATAAAAAAAAACTTACGTCCAACTGTTGAATCAACATTTAAAGTGTTTTCTACACCAGCAGAGGGTGACGAACCAATGGACATAGATGTATTCAAGAATGATGGATTTGACATGTTTGAACTATTATTTTCATCAACCATAGTTTGCCTTCTTCTCTTCTGTGATGTGAGTGGTGATGTGATTGGTTTTGGTGAAGTAGAACCTGTGATTGGTGAAAGTGAGGTCAGACCTACCTTTAATTTACGATTAGGGCTTGAAGAGGATATATTTTTCTTATAAAAGTTGAAGGTGGAAACACGCTGTTGTTGTTGAGGAAACACTGGCGATGATTGTTGTGATGTTTTGCTAAACACCGAAACTCTATTATTTATTTCCATTTCAGGGCTAGCAGGAAGAAATTCATCAGAATTCATAACTTTAGAAATCGAAAAAGAAAATAACGCGCTGTAATGTGTAAAAACGTAGTATCTAGCAAAGAAAGAAAGGCTCATCGCGTGGCGGATATATATTGCCTCGACCACCTGTCATTTGGCGCGAAAGCATCTCATTTGCTATACAGATTTTGAAAATGTCAATAAAATTACACATTTACCTTGGAAATATTGTTGAAATTAAATTTAACAATTGAAAACAATTAAATAAAGCTGTATTTTTATTTATTTATTTTATAAACTATACCCCCTTTGCATTTTCAAAACACTCCTATCGGCCCGCATTATAATATCGCATGGTGTCCTGTTGGTTGTTCAACTTCATCGTTTTTGCATTTTGTTTTCATTTTGGTTTATACTTGCTTGTACTACATGAGAATAGTGGTGGTGTAATCATATCAACCATTAGCAGACCATAGTTGTTTGATGAATTGATAATCACAAAAAATGTAAGTACCACCGGTATTATAATAACTGAATCAACTCAAAATTCATAAAACTTTCGTCAGTTTATTAGTAAAAAGTATTGTGGCAGGTTGGTACCTTTTCTGTAGCAACCTATTTTCCAAACAGAAATTATTTTAAATGTTTTGTGCCATCTTGTCATGGCTTATATCGGAACAGCGCAATATAAACCTACTCTTTTCCAGCAGCACATATCATAGCTATGATATGATGGACATGGCTATGGACGTGTGGCCCCCAAGAGGTATCTAAAGGCACTGTCTATAAGTCCCTTTAGTTTCAATAAGATTAATTTCTTGGAATAAACGAGATAGTTTTTTGGTTTATGAAAAAAAGCTAAATTAATTATGTCAATATTTTGTATTCAATTAATGCTTACTGTACCTTTAGTTTCGGTTTTTCAAGTGACGTCGCGTGACTTACGGACTGTGAGAATATGTAGTATTCGTGGAGTCAACAATTTCGTTTCCACCATTTCTTTGGGGTACTACTAATGATTAAAATGTTTGGGGGACAAAAAAAATGGATAAAGTTACGGATGCCGACATATAGTTGACTCCAGCGCGTATATGCTATGCATGCATCGCATTAATCATGATGGTAATGGGCTGTCGACAATCGAAAAATGTTTTTTTAATGGCTTTTGGCCGCTAAGCTTCAGGCATCAAATGGCCGTGATGCTCTGACCCCTCCCCTCCCCCTACCTTTAGCGGCCTAACTATAAATATCAAGGAAATTTATCGATCTTTTATGTTAATATATGGTCTCTAAACACACAAAAATCAATACCAAAACACTTTAAAGTTGTAAGTGGTTTTATAGCATATAAATAGCGACATCAATCCACTTCCACATTGTCCTGTCATTGTTTACAATGTTTTGGTTTTAATTCCACATTGTAAAATTTCAGTTTATATTTATAAAACATTCATATTTTGTTGTTGTATATCGTCGCTGTGAAACAAGACTATCTTAAGTCCGTTTTTGCAATTCTGAGATAATTGCGTTTTAAGTTTTGTTTTTGTAACTATTGTTAAAATATTTGATTTAGATTATCCATTTTCAGCATATTTATAGTAAATGTGATAGTTTATCAGTGTGTAAACAAAAAAAAGAAAAAAAGTGCGGTACATCAATTTTACGGGACAATTGGACTTAAGATAGTCTTAAATGGAAATCGAAATCGCAAAAAGTCAAAAATAAAATATCTTAAGTCCATAAGTTTAATAGATCAATTTATATTTCTGACTTTTTTATTTTGAATTGGCGTGTATATTGTTCTGTTTCGATATTGTCTTTCGATTGTCGAGTGCGCCGTATCGTTCTCATTCTGGCCGTGTCCTGGTACAAAGTATGTCAGCTCAATAAATTCTAAGTCGAATAAGGTTAAAGCAAATGATAACATTATATTCATCATTCGGTTTTGATTTTGTCCTCCACATCGATCCGAAAAAAGGTAAAATCGCTTTATCCCTTTCTTATGCTGTGATTCGATGAATTTAAAAACACCTGTTGAAACCTCACAACTAGCTTTTTCAGCTTCATGCTCGTTCCACAAATATGAAAATGTTTTTAACAAATCGATTTCAGTAACTGAAAGGTTGTGGTTTTGAAGACGCCTCGAATAGTAAAAAGCGCCAGTTGGGCCGTACGGTGATAGTAAAACTTGCTCTAAATCAAATGCTGCTGTAACTGTGTTTTTATCATGCTTCGCTTCATTTTTCCTCTCTTCTTTGTATTCCCTAGTAAACTTTTTGTCGGATACATGTTTGTTAAACTCTTCTTTATCTTCTTCACTTTTCTCAGCTTTGTTATTGAATGTTGCACAAGTTCCACATTAATCTTTTTTAGGCTTTTGAAATTTTAGCCTAAACCTGTTTTTGTTTGTTGTTTAAAAACTCTTGAATAGAAGATGTATGACTCTTTTTCTAGATTGTTCTCTGCACAATATTGAATGAACATTCTATGCATTTCTTTCATTGTAAGCTCTTGGGGAAGAAACTGAGACTTTTCGGTCTTCCTTACATAATGAGATTCGACAACTCAAAATGTCTGAATATGATCAATTACTTTCTGTTCCCTTTCTCTCGAAATCCGTCTTTGATTTTTATGGCGACCTCTTAAATCTTTTTCTACACTACCTGTTAAAGTTCGTTTTGTCATAGCTGTTTTTACTGTTTGTTGCGATATACCTAGTGTATTGAAAAACATAGGGGCACAGATACGTATTTGCAGCGAACTATTTTCACGGGATGGGAAGATGTAGATAAAGCTCCGATTTCTGTTTCGTTTTTTCTTATCGTGATCTCTTTGCCTTCGTCGTTTTGGCCCATTTTCTTCTACCCTTGCTATTATGTACTGGCGTTTCGCATCAATGTTTTCTAATGCCCAATAAGCTTCAAATAGCTCTTTTCGGTATTCGTCGGAGAGGTTTTCTGAGCACTGAAAAGAACATTTACTGTCACAACCTTCTTTCATTTCCTTTCCGTTTACTACTATTTCCTGACCTTTGTTTAAACCCGTCTTTTTGACATGAACGAAACTCTGGCCTGCATTTACTTTGAACTTTTTTATATTTCTAACCCAACGAGACGGGTCTTTCTTTTTCGAGGTGTTGTAATAGCTCGAGATGGAATAAGCTCTTCTGTTCCTGGTTTTAAAACATTACATATCATCATAGACCCAGAGAGTATTAATAAACAATAAGAAAACAAGCAACTTATTAAACATACTAAAAATATTTTGGACTTAAGATAGTCTTGCTTGTAACATATGGACATAAGATAGTTTTGACTGATAAAATTTTTCATATATTTGGACTTAAGATATTTGATTTTTCTTTATTACACACAAAATAATTTTAAGTCAGATTTCATACTCTTTCAGAAGTGGCTAAATCACCTAAGGAGGCTTTTAAGCCAAAAAAGTCATTTTTGATAAAAATGGACTTAAGATAGTTTTGTTTCACAGCGACGATATATTGCTTTGATAATGAGAATGGAATATTCTTGAAACATGTCGCAAACAAAAATTGACTCAGACATTACTTCAATAATATACCCTGAATCTTTACCCCCAGATGAATCAAACTTCAAGCTTTGTAACATTATTGTAGGACCTCTTGGCATAGCTTCCTGGAGATCAACACAATTTGATGTACTATGCTAACTGTACATTGACTTTTATGCTGTCAAACATACAACAAGAGAGCTGCTAAATTGATATGCACATTAATTTGTAATATATTATAAGCCAGTCAACAGTTCACGTTCATTTTTTTTTTCGATTAAATTATTCATTAACCTTTGATGAATATTAGTAAAATTTAGATTTGATGTACCCCATATCACAAATTTTATTTAATGATATCTGGCCTTATTTAAGGCTCATTTACTAGCTAAGTGGCCACTCACATAGCGATTTAAGAACGGAGAACGTTGTGGCGACGTTCTATTTTGACCCCCTCCTCCCCATCCCTGAGAACGTCAGGACTTAATTTTCGATGTAAGAATATTTTTACAGTAACTGATTTTTTGAAACCGACACTGATCCAGGTATTTCACATTTTAATACGAGTTTTTAGAAAAAATACCATAATTGAGGGTTACATAATTAATTTTAGCTGAAATTTGAGTATGTCATGGATATCCCTGGTACGAACAACTGTAGTAACTTTTTTTTGTGAAATGAGCAGTGTTTGAGGGTTACAACTGTTTTTAGATGTTTATGTACAGTGTAATTTAAGTTTTTCAAAGATATTGCACTTACCTTCGTCTTGATCAACTATCGATGCATGAATATTCCTACACATTAGTGTAAAGTGCTTTTTTTGAGAGTTACATTTTTTATATAAAAATGGATTAAAAAAA
>JAUOBW010277540.1:0-10726 GCA_032360285.1 Lepidozona retiporosa | reverse complement strand
GGAAATAGGGGCTTTGACTTAAGGAAATAGGGACTTTGACTTAAGGAAAAACAGGCTTTGACTTAAGGAAATGGCGGCTTTGACTTAAGGAAATGGCGGCTTTGACTTAAGGAAATGGCGGCTTTGACTTAAGGAAATAAATATATATATATATTTATATGTCGCTTTTCTGTCCTAGAACATAAAAATAATAAACCTCAACTAGTTCAAATGAGTCAAAAGAAGCCATTTTGGGACCTCTTAGCTTCATACAAAATTAAAATAAAATGTTAATGCTGTACTTGAGATAGTAAAATCCATCAATACCAAACTTTTTAAAATTAACCGAATGGGTTTAAAAAAAATCCCATGGACCCTTTACATCATGAAAAAAAATATTTATCGCATATTAACCCGTTAACCGTCAGGTTTATCCAAAATTTTACAAAAAAAGTCATAAGCATGGAAACAATTTTATCTGGGAATCTAGCGCACTTGGACCCGAATCAAAATTTGTACGGGAAGTGCCTCAAATAAGAGTTTGTTTAAACTATGTTAAAAACTCGTATATATACGTCATTAACATTTATTAATTTGATATTAAGTTGCTTAATTCTTTGTCATATGAGTGCTAGTTGCTTATAACCTCGTTGCTTATATATAAAAATAGTATATAAATATATAAAAAAAGTGTATACAAAATAATTTATTCTCAACGAAAGATACTGTGTTGCTTGCTCCAACATGTCAAGTTTGTTAATTTCATTTACTCAGTGTAACAGAAATAATTTGGTTTGCTTCGAGTTGCTACGTTTGGTTTCGTTTACAAAATGTAATTCAACAGTTAAAAGCATGCACGAGTAATTATTTTTGTCAATTAGTTGATCTTTGTTATTATTCGTAAAGTAAAAAAATATACTTTCGGTATGATCACATTATTAAATAGTTGATGTGTTTGAATTTACGATATAAACATGAAAACTTGTCTACCTTAATACAAAAAAAAATTCAAAACTGGTCACGATTAGATTTGAACCTTTTCGGTCCCCCATCCGAATCGACCTTGCTTAACAATATCGACTTTTATGAAATTGTTTTTGCCATTAGAGTTCATTCTAACTAGACTGGATTGATGTCACATTGCATTAGTATATTTTACCTTGTAGGAAACGTAACAATTACATAGGCTTTGAGATGTCGAATTTTACCCCACCGCCACCGCCACGACGACGACCGCGCAGCCTAAATTAAAGCTCGGATATACTTCCGAGCAATTAAATCAAAAGTGAAAGAGTTGGGAGTCGGGGACTGTAACAATCTCAAATTAAAGCATGTAAATATTGAGTAGCCGTTTTAGAATAAATGAATTGTTTTACGAGTAACTGCTGGTTGAAGTGTTACCAGAGCTTAACAGAGAAACGTACTGTAGTGTGACTTATGACAACGATTTTGTGAGTGATTGATTCGAAAGACCGATTACAACAGGCTTGTATTGTTTAACGTCTAACGTTAAGTAAGCCTACTGCAGAAATGAAATAGATAAAACTATGCAGTGAAAGTCGTAACAAGTACGCAAAATTCTTGCTTGGGCGAAATTGCATCATGCAGTAGTGCGAGCTTCAAAATAAAACCACAGTATCTTTAAGGCACGTTTACGATTTTCCTAATTTGAGTATTCTAGGTATTTTTTATTTTGTGAGTTACTGGGGTTTTAGAAAAAAACTACAAGAAGTTTAAATTAAATTTAAATTTTTTTTTTAACTAAAATATTTATAAGAACGTGAAGATTTTATTTAAAAAACACAAGATTTGCAAGCATAACATAAATAAATGTACTTAAATTTAATGTTGAAAATATTACACTTTTTAAGAAAGTTTTCTTTATTCTCAGCAGGGCCTGCGGTAGGGTTTTGCAAGTGTGGGGGCTAAATCGACATAAATTCTCCTTCCCCTCCACATTCCCTAAAACCCCCTCATTTTTCCCCATCACTATCCCCTTTCTAGAAAAAAATCATTTTGAACTCTCAAGATTGGCTATAACAGTTAGTATAGAAGCTGAACATTAATTTAAAGACTATGGTCATTACGATTTTAGGTATTTTTCAACTGAAGTAATTAAAATTGAAAACACAATAATTTCGAATTTTTTCCTATAACAAAATCCTTATTTTTGATAAATAGTGGGGGGCAATAGCCCCCTTAGCCCCTCTGGTGTCGTAGGCCCTGCTCAGTACTTTAACCTTCTCATTTTCTTCAATGAAAGTGAGCTCATTGACTGTACTAAGAAGGCCTTGCGGGGAAATAATAAATGTTGCTCCACACCCAAAACATGTTTGCTGACAGAGCATTACTAAACTAACTATTGTTAGAAAAAATTTTAAACCACCAAAACTCTTGCAGCTAACAAATTCAAAAATTCATACTTCAAATGCACAGTCTTTTCGAGATTTGGTGAATGGATTTGGTATCGATTTAGCTAATTCGATCGGTAACATCATGTGTCCCAAAAAAAGTTTAAAGATCCGTAACTTCGGCAAAATCTTTATACAACTTTAAAAAACGTCAGATTAATTTGGCAAAAGCGCTGCTGTGTACTTCGACACTCGTTTTTTTATGAACAACACGACTTTTCGACTATTATTTAAAATCTAAAACCATATGATCTGTTATTAAAAAATACAACAAATAATTTGCCCCAAATAATACAACTTTTAATTGGTGTAATAGTGAGTGAATGTGTCTTTAGACAACTTTAAAAAACGTCAGATTAATTTGGCAAAAGCGCTGCTGTGTACTTCGACACTCGTTTTTTATGAACAAGACGACTTTTCGACTATTATCTAAAATCTAAACCCATATGATCTGTTTATAAAAAATACAACAAATAATTTGCCCCAAATAATACAACTTTTCATCGGTGTAATAGTGCGTGAATGAAAAAAATTACAACTTATTGTTTCATAAATGCAGTCGTAACATTGTGTAGAACAGTAGAGGGTTTATATGTAAAAGAGGCTAAATTTATTGTAAAAGGGGAACCCATGTTAGCAAAACTTCTGCGCAAAAAGTATTATATATGTTGGACCAGACAGCCACATTTCTTCGAGTATTTTTATAAACAGTCATCGAAGATATTAAAAATATAACAAAACTACAGATAAATAAACTAAGAGTATATAAAAAAACACCAGTGTTAGGTAACGCTTTCGTAATGCATGTTACAACAAAAGAAACATTATCCTGAATATAAATCTAATAACTGCATGACCATATATCGCACACAAGTAGTACTTAAAAACGAGGCTTCAAACGGAAATCTCCTAAATATGTACCCGGATATGAATGATGTCGGTTCTTCCGTAAGGATCAGCTGTTCATAGAGTTTCTCGAACCTTGGGTTAGCTTTTAATATTTCCCGAGTTAAATTTTCGTTTGCATATTCTTTAACTCCGAGAAGAACGTTAAAATCTTTATCCAAACTTTGATGGTAAAGTTTTTCTAGTATCTTTCCATCGTACGCTTTGTCTAGCAAAGTCTTCCAGTTGCTCTCCTCCAGCTCACATTTTTCATCTTCTATAAAATGTCAAAAATTATCCCAGTTAAGCAAAGTAATCCTAAAAACCTTAAATGCCTTAAATTAAATACATATTACAACACCATTAAGTCGGACTTTCAGGGGACCGAAAAAAGGTCTCACTTAGCGAGACAAGTTTGCACTATGATTTTAGCTGTAGGTAAAATATTCGGAAAATACCAAAAGTAGGAGGTAAACAGACTGGATAGGCCATACGTCTCTTTCTATTTCTGGTTTTCTAAATTTTTAGGTCTGAAATGCTATTAATGACAAATTGGTTATATTTAATGATGACGTTATAATGACGTTAACTTGTATACTTCTTTCTAAAATTAATAATGCGTTCCCAGATTCAAAACATTGGCATAAAAAATCCGTAGTCCCCAAGAATTCTCTGAGATTTTCAATCTAACGCCTGGACTGAATTATACCAAATAAAACAGTCATTAATTATTATTTTTTTAATCCTAGACACGACTAAAAATGTTCGGTCTCTTTACCCTTTATAAGGTTATGTCTCTATACATGTTTAATAAAAGACATAACGGTGGCAACACGTGACAAAATTTTTTGTCAACGAACTCCAAGTTAGTAAGTTAGCACGTACTTGTAAAAGTGAAGGCGCCTACAAGCTCTGTAACAAATTTTAAAATAAACTAATTTTATTTCAAATGTCAAAAGTTATGGTGCAAATAAAGCAAAAGTATATTTTTAACGTGGTAAAACTACACAATGTACGCAATATTTCCACCTGAGCTAAGAGTACAGATATACTGGTTATATTTAAAGCATCAATTTTAGCTACAATTAAATTGAATAAATCCAATGTAATAATCGTAATCGAAGAATAAACCTATCCGTACAACTATAAACATTCTGGCAAGAGTTGGGTATTGAACCCCGGTCTCCTAAACAAAAATCCAGCGCCAACCACTCGGCTAAACACTAAAAAAGGGGTCATATTTTATTAAAAAACATGGGTCAATAAAGCTCACCTTCTCTCTGTTTGTTTAAAGCTTCGTCTGTCTTTCTTACTAAAAAAACAAAAAAAGGCAAGGTATAAGAGTCAAGAAGAAAAAATGTTAAACCTTCATCGGAATCGTGAAACATGGATTCTTAACCATTTAAAATATAAAGAATCAAAAGGAATCACGTGATTTCAGACCTTGTCATTAATCAATCTTGGGAGAGCAATTCATCGAGCACGCAAAGAAGCAGCTTTTATATTATAAATAGTGTTGGGGTGAAAATTTGGGTGTTCGCGCTCACTGAACTCGCACTCATGAAGTCTGTGATGTGCTTTTCAAAACTATTGTTGCTTAGTTTGAAAATGTTAACAAGTTTGAAGTCTTGAGCAATATTCTCGTTAATGAAAAAAATTTTATTATTGCTAACATAACTGTTAAAAATTGTTACTTCTATCGCTGTTCATTATTACTTTTATCATCTATACTTTTTATTGCTGTTTAATTATCGATATTTTTATTATTATTTATTATTGTTGTTATTTTCGTTGTCGATAATGTCGTTATTCTTATGGTAGTTCCTGGTACATTTTAATAGAATTTTCTACTTCAACTTTTTAGCTTTTTTTATCAATTTGTTTTGTTGATTGCGTATTGATTTCTGTTGTATAGTCTTCGTATTTGTGTGTATAATAGGAAACGCCCAGTCTCTATAGTCCCTGGTCCAGAATCAGGGCTGGGTGGAACTTATCCCAGGTAATCCTGGGGTGTCTGATCACAGGAATTTAAATTATTGTTGTTGTTGTTGTTATTATTGTTGTTGTTATTGTTGTTATTGTTGTTGTTGTTATTATTGTTGTTATTGTTGTTGTTATTGTTTTTATTGTTGTTGTTATTATTGTTGTTGTTTACTTTTTTCTATTTCTAAAACTATTCCTTACCTCTATTTATTGCCTTGGTGCAATTTCGACAAAACCACATGTCATGTTCTTCAGTCAAATTGATGCATCGCCCATGGTAAAGTACCATACATCTTGCACAGACAACCGAGTAACCATCCTCCAAGAGTTTACATTTGTAACATAATGCTTTCTCTTCTGCTTCATAACATTGAATTTTTGCAAACACGGATGGCTGGCAATAGTCTTTCACGATGTTTACGTGGACGTTAGTTCTTGCCTTTGGCACTTTAGTATTTAAATCTTTTAAATCGAAGTCGCTGATATTGTACAAATCAACGGGGTGATGATGGAACATCGACAAATCATTTAAAAACCAAGAAAGAATAACTTCGGACTTTTCAAGATTTGAAAGATTTTCATACTTTTCTCTAGTTGCAGTTGATATTGTCGTATTTTGTTGAGTTCTAGTTTCATTGTCGATAACACCATGTTCTGCATTTAAAATCTCTTCACTTGTGAAAATTTCGCCAGGGTTTAAAATGTCTGATCGTCCAAAGCATAGATATCCAATTTCGTCGAACTTAATTGATGGTTGTTTTAACATTTTTTCTTTCTTTTTATTCAAACCATCATAGCCAATCCAGTACTTGTTGTTGAAGCGGAATACTGATTTAAAATGATTTTTATTTTTTTTGTAAATTGTAATAAGAAGCAAAATGAACGTTATACTATTAAGAGTTACCATTGTTGGAATTTCGTCGTTGCTATTAATGTAATCACTAGGAAGTAGCAGTATTGGGGGTAGATGAGCTATCTTTGTTTTTGCTGGTTTTAAACATGTAGGGCACATTTCGTCCAAAATAAATGAAGACTCTATTCTAGATAACAGTGAGTTTGTTTCATGTTCACTATTTAGATGCAGGTTATTTTTTTTAATTTTTTTTGTTTTACAGTTTCCCTCACACTCTCGTTCGTACTCAACAGATGCTAGGTTAGACCTCCCAAGCGGTTCAAAAAAGCTCTCTGCTTCACTACCATAACAATCAAAGTCGCTTTTATTAAATTTAGCTACAGATTTCAGCCATGTATATTTTCCTTCTACATTTCGATCAGTATTAAAAAAAGTAAAAATGTTAATAATATCGTTTAATTGATATGACTGGACAATTTGCATGAGATTAGGAAAATACTGAAGTGACAACATGAACCACGACAACGGACCATCTATGGGACAAGTGTTAGTTAGACTTTCATTGTGTAGGGTTCCACCCCAAGTTGCACTTGGAAATGGGAAGTCGAGCTCAGTTGACATGAAATGGAGTTGTTCAATATGCGCAATCACGAATTGCCTATGTGTCGAGGGTCCTCTACGTGGGTGAACAATAGTTGTTCCATATCGTCTTTGGTTTGTATTGATTATCTCCAGAGTTATTCCAAATGAATCTGAAACGGCTTGGATGGCAAGATTGTCTGCCCATTCTCCATTTTCGGAAATATTCGTTACGAAATCATTAATGTCACCTTCCTCGATAAATTCTTTAAATTCAGCTACGTTGTTTGCAACGTAATCCACAGCCCTGGCCCTCACTGTCTTGTGCATAGAACTGTCACCATATATTTGATGCGCAATCACGCTAAAAAAACAATTACCATCTCCAGCTACGTCAACAGTTCTTAATCCACGCTCCTTTAATCTCTTTTCCAAGTTTGATTTACTTTTAGAAATTTTTTTATTTTCCTGAGCACTTATTCTGATCGCTTTTGCGAGGGCAATGTTATACGCTTTGTCCCTGTTGTTATAGGACGATACACGTCTTTGACGAAGGTTATAGTTTTTTTTGTTGGCTTGTGGTTCTTTTTCTCTTGAACAATCTACGGGTGTAGGACTCTTAGCACCTGGTGTTGGCGAATGTAAATGATATTCGGTTTTAAATGACCTTTGGGATTGTGTTTTACTAAATGATTGTTTCTCATTTTCAGCGGCCTTTGTTCTTGCTGTTACTTGACTAACAGGAAACCACGCAGTCTCTAATTTGTCATTAGTTGTGTATTCGACTTTATATCGATCTTCTTTTCGTTCTTTTATGATTCCTACATAAATCTTTGATGGTTTAATTCTCTTGCCGGTGAAATTATTTCTAACAATAACTTCTTCGCCAACAGTATAAATTGACGGTGGATGTTTTCGTTTATGACGCTGAACCATGTTGTCTGCAGATTTGTCACTTGAATGCCGGGCAAAATCTTTCAATTTGTTACATTCAGATAGATGGTTATCAATGTCAGCTGCTTGTGTTATATTATGATCTTCAAAATCAGCGACTTCACTCTCTACCGTGCGTTGATTTGGTTTTCGTCCAAAGAATACCTCAAAGGGACATAAATTCCCTAAACTTTGGTGGGCACCAGTGTTATACTGTTCTGCATATTCGGGGAGCTGTGAACTCCATTCGACACCTTAAAATTAACAGAATGAACAAGTAAAAATTATGTTTCCGCCACAATACTTGAAAAAAGTCGCAATTCTGAAAAATGAAAGACATTTTTAGACTCGGAAAACAAATTTTGACCAATATATACACATGCATTTTATCGGAATCATCATTGATCACTTGGATGACACGCATATTTCTCGATGGCGATATGATATATCTATATTAAAACAAAAATCACTATTTTTAACTCTGGGATTATATTTTGGATAAAAACTTCGGTCTATGAACAGAAAGAGAACTACAAACAGGAATAAATTTATATTGTAGAAAGAAAAGTAATTCGTATTTTGTTTTCAAAAGTACGTTGCTTGTAAGCTCGATTCCACATAAAACAATATTTTTAAAATATGTTATTTTTGAATTATTCTATTTTACACATTTTAAATCAGGTGGATTTAGACACATATTTTAGGCAAAAAATAGGTGTTCGAAAATGATAGGGAATTTATTTGGTGAATCTCTATGATATCCTGAGCCATCTGACAAAGTCTTGGCGTTATATCACAACTAAAAGCAACACAGTGACACTTTTTTCAAGAAACATGTAACATACAGCTCCTTTTTTACACTGACAAATCTTTTTCCAATTTAGCAAAATTAGGTTAAATAACATGAAGTTTAGAAGGGGATTGGGAGGTATTAATTATGAATGTACTGAACGCACTGAGATAAACGGCGGTGAGAAATTTTCCGTTAAGATGTTGTATGTATAAAATTTAGTTACCCGAAATAAAAGTGGGCTACGTAACTAGAAATTCACATTTAAGGTTGTAAAAAACCATAATATGGTTATATAAAAAAGTTTCAACAATTAATAATTGGGTCTTCGAAAGACAGAATATCTAGGAAAACCTAGAAACCGGTTTTAACAAAATAACCTATTTTTAGGTTGAGAATAAACTGCCGCATTTTTACTATGGAATACCTATAGTAGAATTACAATATTTAGACTGTAAAACGGAAAACAAAACAAACAAAACAAAATTACACAGAATTTAAAATACAGTTGCACTGATGTAAACAAACTTCAAATGTAAATCGAGTCTTGACAAAAAGGTATAATCACCCAAGGAAATTATTTACTTCTTAAAAATTACCCCAGGAAATGTATATATTGATGGGTATAACATCTATAGTTTATTAAAAAACCACCTCCTGGATTCGCTCATCTAAATTTCTTTACAGATTTTAATTGGAGTAGCAACTGTTAATCATTGCAAATTCTTCTCCAATTGAAGATAAATATAATACTACTTGCTACTTACTACTACTGGACATGTTGTTTTTTTTACTGTACCATTTTCTAAGTAGCAGAATTATCAAAAACTGCAAAAATAGGTATTGTGGACAAAATAATGCCTGTAACGATCTAAAATTTTGGTAAAAATTATATATTGCCACTTCGCAAACAATGACGCTATCACTTTTCCGAATTTATGAGTTATCAACGAGCAAGTGGTCATCTGACTATATTGCTCGTAACTCCCCTTTGTTAATATTTTGGAAAAATTAAGAGATATGATCAAAATGGTCTCTTCTAATAGTCATGGTAAAATTTCATTAATCACAAAATTTATCACACTTGAAAAACTAATGCCGCCAAGGTGCTCGAAAAAGTAAAGAGGAAATATATAAACTCAGACAGAAGTATTCCCTTGTTAAATTTTGGAGTAAAAGAAGAGCTAAGAGGTCATTTTAATTAAAGACAATGTCACTTCCATATACAATATACTGAAAAGGTGTGAGTATATTGCTCATATCTCACCCGTTGTTAAAGTTTTGGAAAAATTAATAGCATAAATGTTGTTGATAGATATTATATTTCAAATATCTGCTCAGAAAAGCAACGTTTTTAAGAGTGAAATATGATCAGAATGGTCTCTTGCAGTATTTATGGTAAATTTTCATTAATCACAAAATTTATCACACTTGACTAATAAATAGCACCATGGTGCATGAAAAGGTAAGAAGGGAGTATTTTAAGTAAAAGAAGAGCTAAGAGGTCAAATTAATTAACTAAATGGTCACTTCCATAAACACAAAAGATGTTCCTAATTAATGACAAAAAAATAATATTGAGAATGAAAGTGTTATTTATTATAAAACGACCACTAGCTCGAATTTACTCTCAAATAAAAATACGTGTGATATCCCATAATTAGGTGGTAATAACAGTAAAAGTCTAATGAAAAAAGTAGAAAGTATATTTATAAAGAGCCCATGATAACTATGTTCGTTTTAGGACAAATACTACTTTCAAATATCATGAAAAAAAACCTGTTTACTCTTAAACCACTAGTCTGGGTCCAATTGTTCCCAGTGTGCACAGACTTGTTAAAAGCAATTTTATTTTTGAAATGTATTATTTAGGTAATTTAAAAGAGAATCTACCAGGGTGACAATGTTTTTTAGCCCCGTTGCCCCAAATGGGGCACATTTACGGTGCCCCGAATTTTGCAGGAGAAAAATATTTTTTCTTCAAAAATTTCTCAAGTGATGTTTTTCTGGTACGGAATTTGACGCTGATCATTTTTGGCTTTAGAACCTAATGCTGAAAATGAGTGATTCTCATTTTTTGCTCAAAAACCTTGGAAGTTATGTTTTTCTGAATCAGAATTTAACGCTGAAAAACATTTTTGTTCGGCAAAAATCTCAAAAATTTACAGTTTTTGAGATATAACGAAATTAAAATAAGGTCACGTGACTAATATTTTGCTTAGAAATTTTTTTTTCCAAATATATTTGAAGTGATGTTTCCCTTAACCTAAATTTGACGCTGAACATTTTTCACATCAGAAGTTTATGCTGAAA
>JAUOBW010277429.1:0-10728 GCA_032360285.1 Lepidozona retiporosa | reverse complement strand
CTGCTAGAGGAACCTCCACTAGCCTCCAACGATTTCACAGTTAAGGACTCTTTCTCATTTGCTGAAGAAATCAGAGATAAAAACCCACAAATGTTTTTGGCTAGCCTGGACGTTGAGTCTCTTTTTACCAACGTGCCACTGGAGAAGACCATTGAAATATGTGTCTCTCAACTCTTTCTTTCTTGATACTGAAACAGTTAATGGTATGAGCCAGGAAGAATTCCATTCATTGCTCACTTTACCCACCAAGGAGTCTTTCTGGTGGCAAATGGTGGCAAATATTACCGAAAAACCGATGGGGTAGCAATGGGATCTCCACTTGGAACCATATTAGCCAATATTTTCTTGAGCTACCACGAAACTAAATGGTTGTCTGATTGCCCTATGGAATTCCATCCTTGCTTATACCGTAGATATGTTGATGATATATTTGTATTATTTCAATCTTTAGATCATGTTACTGCATTTCAACAGTATTTGAACTGTAAACATCTAAATATAAAGTTCACTTACGAAGTAGAGGAGAAAGATGAGTTTTCATTTCTAGATGTAGCAAAAACTAAGGAAAACGAAAAATTTAACACGAGTGTTTTCCGAAAACCGACATTTAGTGGTGTATATGCAAATTTCAAAAGTTCCATCCCTCTTGCTTACAAGTTTTCTCTTGTTAAAACCCTTCTATTTAGATCATTCACTTTATCATCTGATTTTTACTAGGTTTCACATTGAAGTTGGAAAGCTCAGGTCCACTATTAACCTCAATGATTACCCACTTAATTTTATCAATTGATGCGTTAAAACCTTTTTAGATAAAATGTATAGACCTAAAGAACCAACTGTTGACACTGTTCCTAAGAAGGAAGTTTTAATTGTTTTAACTTTTTTTTAGGTTGTTTATTATACGGGACAAGCCCCCTCTCTATAAGAGTTTGTACTCAGAACCATTATATCTATAGGGTGGAGAGTAAGTGGCTGGTTGGTTAAAGCAAAAATTTCAATTGGCAGCGCCAATCATTTTGAAACTTTCCATAAACCTACAATGAAAATTTTGAGTCTTAATTTTTGATGAAGTCAGCAATATCTGTAAAAAAATCGGATTAATCAATTGTATTAATATCCTCGAGACTTTAATTATTTTTTAGATATGAATAATAATTTGCTATTTAAATGTTATTAATGGTTTTATGTTTTTGCAAACTTTTTTATTTTTGAGGTTAGGAGATTTGTGACGTCACACCCCTAAACATATTTTTTTTAGCTCAAAATATTTTATTTTTTCAAATTATGTGATTTGTAACAATTTTTTTTATAGCAAAATTTAAAATTTCTTTAATTAGTGAAGTGTTATTTAAATCACCACTAGTTGTATTAGTAAATATAAACAATGATAAGGGATCAGAGATCCGAAATATATTTGTTTAAAATATTGAATTGTTTTACACGTGTATACGTGTAATACGTCTGTAGTAAAGTTTTAACCATGAGTATATACACATATAAACAAACATATGAACATATTGAATTATTCTATTTAAATAAGAACACTTGCACTTGTCCCTTATACCAAGATTTTATTTGATCTTTGAACATTGATTCTTGGTATTTGAACTTATTATAAAGATTATTCCATAAAGCATTTGCATTGTATATATAGGTGTATAAAGGAATTTTTACCGTAGTTGTAAGGTCGTGTAGGGGTCAAACCAGATTTTTTAATGACATATTCTTTCACATACTGTGGTTTTCTTAAGAAGTTCCCACCAATAGTTGAAGATTAAGTTTATTGACCGATTTAAAAACTTCTTTCATTAGAAATTGAAGGTGATTTTTATTGATGTATATTCCCCCATTCTCAGTAAGCAGTACATGCATGCCAAGCGAAAAATCATTTGACACTCCACGCAATGCTCTTTCTATGAGTTCACATGAATACTAACATAGCGTTACATTACTTCTGGTTCTCGTATAGAACGAATAGTCGTCAAGGGCGCATGGCTATTCGTAATGAAATTATTTTAAGTTTCTATTGATCTTAATTCATCTTAGCATCATAGTTGTGATGCGGCCGAATAATTCTATTAGTAATAATTTTGAATAAAGCTTTGCATATTCGTGTCAGGCTGGCATCTGGAAAGCCTGATGACTGGAACATTATCTAGTACACAAGTAGGAAGGTAGGTAGGTGGTTCTTATTTTACGATATTGTACTGGGTTGACACTTCTGCCGTTGGTCCATTTTTAAAACTTTATAAGCTAGTGATGAAGCAGCCTAAGCGTAAGTTACTGTTGCTACAACAAAGTATTTCCAGCATGGAGATCTCACAATTGCCGTGGTAAAGTGCTATGTAAGGCAA
Source organism: Lepidozona retiporosa (assembly GCA_032360285.1). Classification (NCBI taxonomy): domain Eukaryota; kingdom Metazoa; phylum Mollusca; class Polyplacophora; order Chitonida; family Ischnochitonidae; genus Lepidozona; species Lepidozona retiporosa. Next base: position 8,374 of record JAUOBW010277429.1, on the reverse strand, counting down.
GGTCGCTGTCCTTGAGTTTACTTTAACACGCATACCCATATACAAAGAAGAAAGTAAACATACACCCTTTTTTATAAGCATGGTGTATTTTGAGCCGAGCCTCAATATGCTTATTTTTTCTAGTTTTAACCCAGTCTTAGAATATGCTTATGTCAGGCTTAGATTTTTAATGAATTTCAGCCTTTAATGCTTATAAACTTTATGCTTATAAAAAAAGGGTGTAATACAAATCATGGTACGCACAATCATCAATATTGCTGCAGCTTAGAGCCTTAACTCTACATTATATGGGCGATTTGGGTTCTTGATAATACATGGGAGGGGCACAATGTCCCCCTTCGATAATTTCCCGTATGATATAGCTATAAATGTATTTTTTAGTACAAATACAGTTATTTGCGTAATAAAAAAATTTCAACATTTATTTTTCGAATTTCCTGATGAAAAATGATAACGTCAGCAATATTTGTTGATTCGGGCACCCACTCGAGAAACATCAGCTACATCTTCTCTATTAGATCACATACTTACTAATGCTTCTGAGAAGATCACTCAAAATGGATCTCTTGAAGTCTCACTTTCAGATAATCAGCCAATATATTGTACTCGTAAAGTAGTCAGGAATAGGTCAGGTAATGAGAGGTATGTAAGTTTCAGAAGTATGCGAAACTATGGTAAGGACAATTTAAAAAGTCAAAATCTGAGGCAGATAAAGTACTGTTTAACAGGGCTAAACACGATGCTCTTGGAACAATGAATAGAAAAAGGAAACCTTTTACACAAATAAACTCAGCGAAAATATAGGTAATTCAAAAGATCTCTGGAAATGTTTGAAAGGTATAGGAGTGACGAAATGAAAAAAACCATCTTCTCAATCTAATCTTTGCCTAAATGAAAACAATGAGCTTATTTTTGATCGCCATCAAATTGCTAATGTTTCAAAGGTTTTTCGGAAATATTTCTACTAATTTTCTGAATCTTCTTCCAAGAGCATCAAATATTTATATTGAGAAAAATTTAAACTTTTATAACATTTAATATTTCAAAGGAGTTTCACTTCACAAGGGTAGATGAGGAAGTAATTGAAAATATAATTAACCCGTTAAAATTAACACTTTTTAGATTTAACCAATTTGCTGGTTAACCCGTTAACCGTCAGAACAATGGCCAATAGGGGCGCCAAGCAAGTGCTACCTGGTGTAGAATTTATTAGGGAATCTAGCGCACTTGGTCCCGAATTAAAATTCGCACGGGAAGTGCCTCAAATAAGGGTATGTTTACACTATGGTAAAAATGCGTATATATACGTCATTAACAGTTAAGGGGTTAACTCTTATATTTCTTCTTCAGATTTTTTTCTCAATGTTATCTTTCCGATTCTTCTTCTTCTTCTTCTCTTTCTTCTTCTCCATTAAATTGCAATTTGTCTAATAAGTTTTAACACATTTTTTGCCCTATATTTTTTTACTTATTACCGATATGTGTAGTTTTATATATTTTTATATGTTTAGCACAGTTTGTAATTTACGTCGCTTAGTATTTTATGTCTATGTTTAATTGTCTGTTTTTACCAAGTTGTACTTATTTTTTTATCCTGATTTAAATTCTTTATGTTCTTTGTATTATTTTAATCTTTTTTTAACTATTTTTATATTAATAATATATTTTCTAATTACTTTAATCTCACTATGACTGGCTTCTACCATCGTCATTCCTTAATATCATTAAATACATTATGTCCAGAAAATATACAAATTTCAAAATTTCAAATGGACGAAGCTCATTATTCAGAGGGAAATTTACTTAAAATGTAATCAAACTTAAAAAAAAGGTTTTCTAAAAATTAAGCTAGGATTACCCACTAAAGCTTCAGGTGCATCCTAAATATTCCTGAATCAAAATGGCCAGAAAGTTTTCGACCCAAATTCCACCACTGAAATATTGTAAAGACTCTTTCTCTTATCTGGCAGGATATTTAGTTCTAAAACTTCCTAAAGCCCCAAACAGATTTGGAAAACGTTTGTATCCTCATTTTATAAAGCCCTCAACTTGAAATCACATTTTTAATTTTTATACATAACTGAGGAAACAACCCTTATAATGTTGCAAAATCTACATATTTCTAATGCACCAGGAATAGATCAAACAACTGGGAAGTTTTTATAGGAGGGTTAAAACTTGCTAGCGTTACCAATAGCACAACTTTACAATATATCTTTATCAACATACTCATTTCCTAGTAAATGTAACACTACAAAAAACTTAAACCACTTTATAAGAAGGGCAGCAAAATTGATCTAAAAAAGTATAGGCCAATCTTATTGCTACCAATAATTTCTAAAGTAATTAAACGTGTTGTCGATGACAAAAATAACGACATTCTGACAGATAATGAAATTTGATATAAGTTTCAATACGGATTTCGCAGCAACCATTCCACATCTTTTTTTAAACGACTATGTTCAAACAGGGTTCGATTATGGTTTGCTTACTGGCATTATACTTTTCAAACAACACTATAAACTGGTATAAATCCTATTTCTCAATTCGTAGCTTTAAGGTCAGCATAATAGGCGATATATCTTCAAGTCTTAGTGATCAAAATTGTGGATTTCCCCAGGGATCTATTTTAGGACCACTTCTATTTCTCTTATATATAAATGATAAGCCAGGCGGTATATTATGCAATTCTACGCGGACGATTCATGCCTCTTTTTTCAAAACAAGGATGAAAAAGTATTAGAGATTAAATTAAACCAGGACTTTGCTAAATTATGCGACTGGATTGTTGATAACAAACTCAGTATCCATTTTGGTGAAGATAAAACTAAATCAATCCTTTTCACAAGCAATTACAATGTTTAGAAAGTCGCTCAACTTGACATTAAATACAAATGCAAACATTTATAAGCAACACTCTAAGGTTAAGTAACTAGGTCGTATTCTTCATGAAACAATCAGTGGAGAATCATTTGCCCATAATGTTATCAGCAAAGTAAATTATATATTAAAGTTTTATGTAATGCTCTAATTCAACCACATTTTGATTATGCGTGTTCTACCTGGTTTCCTCATCTAAGCAAAACACTAAAAACCAAACTTCAAACGGCTTAAAATTAATACAGTATATTTGGAGCATGTAGGACCGTTGGAATTTGAAATGTAAGCTGGCTGACTGTAAATGATCGATTTCATTAAATCAATTGCCTTCACTTTGGAATGACCTAACCAAGGATATTAAGGTTAGCGAAAGGGTTAATTATTTTAAACACAATGTAAAAAAGCACTACTTAAGAGATTTGAAACGGAAGTTTAACCTAGGGCTGACTCGATGCTTTTTCATCCATAGCTAAGTATACATTTTGTTTTTTAAAGTAACCCTCGTGATGTAAACAACGGTTTGCTTGTCATCAATTTTTGGCCGTTTTTAAAAATTTATATTAATAGTATTTCCTTAATTTTTATTTTGCTTTTAAAAGTAATTTATGATGAAATAAAACTTAGTTACTTACTTACTTACTTAAGATGGGGTGTGTGAAAGGGCGTCAGAAGAAAACAAATGTTAAAAAAATAGTTTTTTACCAAAGCTGCCTAAAAATCGAATATATTTTCAACCTGTTTGTTGTAACGGACCAGTATACCAAGCATCATATTGTTTATACAATCTTTATAGCAAATTTCGTGCCAAAAAACAGCGAAATTTCGATATATTCTAAAAATGCTGACGTCATCAAAATATTTGTGTTATTGTAGTATATTAATGTGTTTTGGAGAGAAAAAAATATATTTGTCAACATTATTTTTAGAGTACAGTGAAACCTCCTTATAGCGGACATCCAATGTCGCAGACATCTCTCCGCAGCGGAAAATTTTTCTTATGAACGGATAAAATAAAAACCTCTAATATTTATCTAATATATAAATCTCTTTGTAGCGCGGACACATCTATATAGCGCAGACAATTTTTCGCGGTCATGATGTTTACCGCTATACAGAGGTTTTATTGTATAATTGTAAATTTTAGCACAAACAAGTAAAGTAAACAAAAAAGGGTAATAATTTGATATTATTCAAATTTGGCATCTAAATATGATGTTATAATACGGGTAAATTTTCAAAATTCAATGGAATTACGAAAACGTTATATTGCATGTGCATAAGAATTGTCAAAATTATAAATAAAATAGAAATTTTTCGCTATAAAATGCTGAAGTAACCAAGCAATTTTCAATTTTTTCAAAAATATATTTTTCTTTTTTGTTATAAAATGGACATGAGGAAAGAATCGAACCGCGAATAAGCCGATTTTCTATGTTTAGGTGCCACTCAAAAAGCCCTAGACTAGCAAAGTCTGTCTTGTGCTTTATGGGAATTCACGGGTATATGTATTTGCAATGGATGCTATGGAGCCGATTCATTCAAGTAAATTCTCGCGCGAAGAGTAGACACCATTTAATATTCTAAAAAACCCCTGTGGATAGGATTAAATCAAAGGCGGTTCTTACCAATATATCCTTTGATTTTAATATATTTCTTCTTGTTGAGGCACTATTACTGTCACGCCATGTCCCTTGAATCAGCTCATCAGTTTGACGAAACGCCATAATTGTTATTAATACAACGCAAACCCACAGACACTGCATCGCTGCAGCTTATATATTCGTTTAAATATGTATATTTATTTTTTTATTGACGAACTGTATTTTAATACATTAATTTATTTTTGGAAATAGAATATGAAGTTCAATTATGTTGTTTTAATATTTCTTTTGACGAATTGTTGCGGTCGGCAACAATTTTCTTTATTTTAAAAATATATTAAGTTATTATTTCAGATAATATATTTTAAATTTTTGCTTTGAATACAACCGCCCATACATATTCGTTTTTATTTTGCTTTGAGTAGAGTCGCATATGTTCACCTGCTGTGTAAAATTCCTGCTTACCAGACCTCTATACAAACCTTCACACGGGAGACTGGCTGTAAACTATATAGTGAGGTGTACTGGCCGAAAACCTTACGCCTGCGAAATTGTTAAGTGACGCTTATGCCCGGTTTAAATCTTTCTAACATCTACTCCCACAAGATTTTTCTTGAAAACAACAATTTTCTTGAAAAAATCATCACCCTCGCCTTAGGAAAACATTTTTGTCATTTATTTGGAGACAAATTGTGAGAAAATATAGATTTTCAATTAAAATCAATTGTTATTATTAGGTGCGGTACAAATCTTTCCGACAACCACCCCCCCCCCCCAGAGAGGGTGGGGCATTTTTCTTGACCCCTACCACAGGGGCACAATTGTTTTTGCACAAATCCCCCCCCTGGGAAGAATTTATTGACATTTTCAGCCGATTTTCATAAATTTAGCCTTATTTTGGGGGACAAACTGTTACAAAATCCGTAGTGTCTTAAAGATCTGAACCACGCATTAGATGTTGACTTTTTCATAAACTTTATAAGCAGCATTACTAAACTCTCTATGGAATTTTAAATTACTAAAATAATTTATTATTTAAGAGCTAGCAGGGAAATCGGCTAAAGTCTAATTTTAAAGTGTAATATCGACAATTAATATATTAAATATATTTTACTAAAGTATTAAATTATCAATTATAATTTGCAATAAATTCGTGAATGAAATTGCCGTTGCATTCGAATAAAGTGGATATCGTATTCTGATACTATGGTCATGAATTAGCGGAGGTGTAGAAGCAAAAACTTGTTTAAACAGCCGTCTGTATTGTTTTCGAATTAAGAATCTTGTGAATAAACAGTCAGTTTATAAGTTAGTTTACATCGCCCTTGATGACGATGTTAACGTAATAGCACCTATACTAAGTGGCCGTGATGATGACAATGTATTAACACCTGTACTAGCTGTAGGTGACGATCCTGCGGATGATTTCTTTTTAACGATGCACTTTCTCCATATTTTTTGAATTTCATGACTTCGGACAATATAGAATATGAAGATGAAAAATCCTTGTAACGAATTGAAGATACAGAATATCCATTGAAACACCGTTGCTACATTTCCTAAAAATAAAAACATCCGTTGATCATAATATTTAAATATAAACAGGCAGAACCGTTAGTTTATGAGGTATTTTAGAAGTTTATCCAAACATTAAAACATATGTGTTTTAGATAATACTAACATTAACTGAATAACATGCCTATGATATAGCCATAAACTTCTTCAAACACAATTATTTCCGGTCATATGCTCACCCGAAAAAGCCCATGGACTTATAAGCAGGCTGTGCACGTGGTTTTAAAAATACTGTTTAAGATAAAAAACAAGCTTTGTAAACCTTTTTGAAAAACGCGTCATATGACCTTGTCAATTCAAAATCATTGAAATAAAACCAAAATGCAAAAATTGATAATGCTGGAGCATGCAGCGGTTTGCGATTCCGCCGAAACCCGAAAAGTGTTTTTAAATTACGGCGGTAGAGCCGCTCATAATAGGTTAATGGAAAATAAAAGCGACACACATCACATCACGCATCTTGGGTGAGAGTTTTAACACTAAACTATGATCGTATATTTAGGCCAATAAAAAGGCTTTTCCCAGGTATAAGCCTTAGGATAATTATGCGGCAGCCTCCCTTACTGTGTCAGGATCGATTAAAGGAATAAAGTTGAAATTAGGAGAGATTGACCGATTATATGAACTCCATATATTTGAAAAAAATATGCGTAAATGGCAGAAATATCGATGACCTCAGCAATATATTTGTCAAATTTGGTAAGAAAAACGGTTATGTTCAAAAAATTTTCTTTTCTAGATAATAGTTTTAAATTCTGAGAGAAATATGAAAGTTTAAGAAATTGTTTTCAATTCAAGGCGGATATTTGGGTACAAAGTCCACTATTTTGACAAAAACACTACACTTGAGCTAGCTCCCCCACGAGGAATTTAGGAATCTGATCTGTGGTCTAGAGTGAGTTATTGGGATGTTCTATATATGCTGGAAATTTTAATCCAATGACATTGATGGTTCAAAAGTTATATAACTTCAAAATTTTGGGCCCGAAACACGGGCCAAGTGCGCGAAATCGGTAAGTAAGTAAGTTTTATGTTTAACGTGGTAACCGACAAATTGTTAATTTGACAATATTTCCAGACGGGCCACGGGTCTCGGTGCTGGTTCTATTTAAAGCACCCATTTGTGCTACGGATAAGCTGAAGAGATCGAAATCGAAAATGATAATAATCGAGTTAAAGTGGCAACAGCTGGGGCTCGAACCCCCAACCCTTGGAGTGTTATTCCAAGTGCCTTACCCGCTCGGCCAGACCACCTCTTTTGATGATGACGATGTTGATGATAATGATGGTCAAACTTGTTTGGACAAAAATTGTCTTACACAACACAGAATGATGAAAAAGTTACCTGCAAACATTGCACTTAGTAAATAAGCTGGGAAATAATGGTGAAAGTACAGAACTCTGCCCATTGCATAAAATGGGAAATAATGTAACGCCCATCCAAGCAAGAGCCATGAACAAGACGACAGAACCGTTTGAGCTTCACCTAAAAATAAAAAAATTGAGTAAGTCGTTTTCTTTCACATGGGTTTTAATTTTTTAAATAATTTGCTTCCAAATGAATATACAGGTACATTAATGAAATCATGAGATAATAGGTAAATATTATTAGCGATTTTGACAGATGACTTGCATCACCATAAGATGAATTGAAAATAATTTGAATAAATCTGTGAAAACCCACGAAGTTATATAAAAATAATTCCACAATTTCCATGTTCTTTTTACCAAAATGTTTTTTAAAAACATTCTATCAGAAATAAAAACCATTATTACTGGATCTCCGTAAAAGGAGAATAACTGTTGAAATAGAAAAAAGAATCTGTTACTAATAGAACGCTAGAAAAGGAAATTATAATATGATATGCATTTTACGTAAACAGGTAAAACGACTTGTAAATGACTCATCAATAACATTATAAAAAATGTGTCCATATTATGGTTTTATATTATGACAATAAATATTATGACAATAAAAACCGTCAAGCTGTTCTGAATAAATAAGATTTTCGAAAATCGAGCATTACGATTGGCCAAGAGCATTGTAAGCACGTTAACGGGAAACAAGTTACCAATGACATTACTAATATATCTTATAATTTACATTACCATATTTAAAATTATCAAAAGCGGCCAAGTGGTTCTAAAGATATATAAGATTGATATATAAAAAATGATATATGATTTGTGAAATAAATATAAACAAAATAGATAAATAATAAGAATAAATAAAAAACGAAGAATAAATAAATACAAATAATAAATAAATACAAATAATAAATAAATACAAATAATAAATAAATACAAATAATAAATAA
>JAUOBW010277318.1:0-10730 GCA_032360285.1 Lepidozona retiporosa | reverse complement strand
AAAGCAGTTTTCGAGGTTTTTCTTGAAAATATAGCTTTCTATAACAATGCCCTCTGAATTTCGCGGAAATTTTTTTTTTGAAATTTTTTGGAAAAATAAGGAATTTAATTTACGGGATTTCCGATCTTGATTTCTGATCAAATATATTTGTATAGAAAATTCTAATATAAAATGAAATCACAAGAAAGAAAATTTAATTTTGGCGGATCAACATATTAGTATTTTTATTTCATTAAACACACATTTGCGAGAAAAAGATCTCCGTGTATAAAGACTTTCCCACAAAGACTGTGTGAGTGTTATGTTCCGTTTACACGACCACTTGTGGTAATTATTACACATTAACTGAAATTACGGCATTGAAATCCAGTTTAATTGATATATATATAATTATGATGTATCAAATAGTTATAAACACAATTAGTCCCAGAGCTCGTAACGGATTATTTCACCTCATTTTCTTCAGAACTTTTGACCCATTTAAGTTGATAAGTACACCAAGGAGAGCAGAAAAAAACTTTGTCAGCTGCCCTGAAATGTGGAGGGGGTTTGGGCCCAAGGGCCCCACAAATAGTGATTTTATTAGACTAAAGGAGTAACCTTAAAACAAAATGTTTTACAAATTAGAGAACCAATTATTTTATTATATAGAGCTGAAAGAGATGTTGCAAAAAATGTTATTGTTTATCATTTTTTGAATTGTAGTTCTCTAGATTTTTGGGTCCGAAGTGCCAAAAATGACCGTATTTAGCAGTTTTAATGATGACGTCATTGATTAATTGTGGACAATTTTCAAAAACGAATTTGTTCTTTGTGTAGACAAGAGAACTATATATAGTTATGTAAAATGTAAAATGTTTGACAAGAGAACTATCGGAAAATGGTATTGTTTGTTGAGAAAAGATTCACGCGTATCTTTTATAGCGAGATTCTGAATTTATTTTATTCAAGGAGACTAAATACTTGATTACTAAACACGATTTAGACTTGTTATAGTCTGTTGGGGGCTTTACGGGAATTTACGGCTTTTCATCGCTTTGCCCATTTTCGGCGATTTTATATCGAATTACCGAAACGAAAAGACTTAAAACAGTCTAAACACGATTAAGAAATCCACTAACAACCCAGTTATGTAAACTGTTATATAAAATGTAAATAGTTATGATGTAAATTAAAATGCAAATAGTTATGTAAAATGCTATGATCCATAACCCATCCAAAGAATCGTGTTAAAAGGCTAAAAGTCTAGGTGCGATCGCGCAGCTTCTTTAATTGTATTTCGATGCGTCTACCAATTTCAAAAAAGTTGGTTAATCTATACATGCGAAAATGTTGGAGTTAGGGTTTGACTCTTCCATATCCAATGATCCCAATATGTCAAATATTTATAGATATTGGTACTGTTTCGAAAATAATAGAGAACATATGACAATGCGATGTTATCACAATGTGTGCTCTTATAAAAAAGTGGTTATTGCGTCATATTTGTACTTTCAGTATCTCGATTTAAAATTATAGAATATTGATACTTGGATTTTTAATTCCTCATTTTTTATCTGTAACAACTACACTTGATTGACATAAATTAGGAAATCGCAATTAAACTAATATTGAACTTTTCTGCTTTAAAGGATTATATTTATGTACTAAAAAAAGAAAAAGCTATATTTAGAGAGATAAGATAATATCAACTATATTTGAACTCTATAAACTTTAATTTAACTGAGAATAAGCCCCCGCTATATTGTCGTCATAATCTATAATAAACAAAAGGTTTATAAAAGTCATGAAATATTTTTTTAACTTTTCAAAAAAAATCAATTCATCATTCATATCCAATCATTATTCAAAACATAGCGAATTATTTTCAGGCCAATTAATTTAGTGACATGACTATCAAAATGATAACCATGGCTTGAATATGTAAGCATGAAAAAAATACTTTATGTGAATATTTTTAAAAATATTAAATCACAGTATATGGGCTTTTGAAAGGGAAATTTTATATCCTAAATTCAAAGTAATTGTACTTTACTGGGATTTATGTTAGCTAAATTATTTTAATTGGTTCTTTCAAAAGTATAAATCGTTTGATTGGGTAATCTATAACAATCAGGAATTGATTGGGTTAACTACTGTTTTGTTTACTAAATCATGATAGGAATATTTGGTGCCACCCTTATATATGCGTTGACTGTCTTTAAGTTATCTCCAAAGATACTAAGTACTTTAATACATGGATCCCTTGTTTATTATTTTCTCTACATTTGTTTGTTTCCTGGAAATTGCCTCAAATAAGGCCGATGGTCTTACAGATGATGCTACATAACGGTGATATAAAACACTTGAAGTGTTAGAAAGAGAACATCACCGAAATTATACTTCATGCTATGTTGAAGTCGATTAAATATGAATGCTTTTTGCAGCCCAGGACCAAATATAGTAGTGCGTAACAATGCTTTTGAAGGGCCTTTCAATGATTTACATATCCACTTTATACCCGAGTACAACATACTATTTAATAAAGCAATGTTTTCAGATTCTTACCAGAGTCAGACTGATGCATATTTAGGAAAATTAAAAATTTCCGTATTGCCCTTATCGGTTTCCCTGAATTTATATTTCTAATAATTTTATACAGTTGTCATCTCAGATTAGACTAACACACATCTGTCAATACACGAGGACACCCGATTTCCTGGTTTTTCATTATGGCTTTTAGTTCAGGTGGGTCTTTCAAGCCAGAATACTATAAAAGTACGTTTACAAATATTTTATTCTTTCTTCAAATGCTTTGTGTGAGAGCTTTTTTAGAACGAAATCATAAGCAACTTCCCCTGTGTGGTTTTCAAAATGTCACCACCTTCATCCTGTGCTGCTTCAAAAGGCTTTTTTTTATTTTATTTACATAATATCACCCAATGCAAGGATTTAATATCCACTAGAGAGCATTGGGTTAGTGGGTGTGTTTCCAAGCGACACCCGCGCCGAAGTCTCACAACCCTCCTTCCATCCTTCTCTCGAACCATAACAACAATCTTTCGATATACATTTACTTCACGAGAGACATAGATGGAAGCGCGGTACTCCCAGGGACGTGGCGTGTGAGAAATTCAACAAAGTAGTGGTTAAGACCGGATTCGAACCCACGACCTCTCGGTCAGGAGAACGGAGCCTTAGACCACTCGGCCACTACCTACATACGTGTCAAACCAGTCCTTTGTTGTAAGACTATATGTAAACAATTTAATTTCACCCCCAGTGGATATCAACTACACCACCCATATGTAATTGATAGTAAGCTCACCTGTTTAAAACGTGAATTGAGTTGTTCAACGGCTCCTTGCCTCGATATATCAAATATATTATTGTTACTAAAATGAACTGATTTCTCAGACAGCTTTTCAAACTGTGAGTTAAGGTTTTCTAGAAGACACGAATTGTCCAGCATCTCCGATTTCAAACCATTAATCTTACGAAGGGAATCACTAGTATTCTCCTCGGATGTATAAGGATGAAGTTCAATCATTCGTATTTCAACCTCATTCAACCAGTTTTCGACATGCTGTTCTATATCGTTATATTGTTGATAGGAAAGGGTTTGATTGACATATGGTACGGATTGTGCAAGCATAACAGAGTAAAGAACGTGAACAGAATCACATAGTTCGTTAGTTATACGCGATATTTTATTAGGAATATTTTGCGAACTTTTATGTAGAAGATATTCGCTACATTTTTTGAGGCGGTCTACAGAACCCAAAATTTCTTCGTTGTCATTTGGAAGATCCTAAAAAAAGAAGTTCAAGTGACATCAAAATATTTATCCAGTAAACAAAAGAATGTATTTGATCTGTGAGAAATTAAAATCCAATTACACAAATCCATTTCCACTGCTAAAATTCGGGCACAACCCCACCTACCAAAATGAATTCCCACCTTACTACTGCGGTCAACTTTATGGTAGAAGATTAGAATTACGAGTCACTTAAAAATTGTAAATTACATTTGAAATAAACCTACATAATCATGAATATATTCTATTTGTGGGTATACAGTTTTATAAACCTACATAATCACGAATATATTCTATTTGTGGGCATACAGTTTTATTAAAATAATGAGAAGATGTTTCATTTCTACATAATCATAAAATTTAAATCATCACTTAAATTCATGGATCTGGAATAAATTTCCATTCATTATTGAACAATAAATAATTATTTGTTATGTCCCTTAAAGATTATAAAATAATGTTTTGTTTTGAATTTGAGGGAATAATAAACTTTCGCGAATAGGCGCTTTTTGCATATTTCGCGAGAATAAACATTCGCGATTGGAAAGTAATCGTTTAAATTAATATGAAGATCCTTACTTCAAAACTTCTGGTCTTCATTGCAGTATTATTGGCCAACCAAGTGCGTATTGTATCCACCTCCACTTCCCATTCTTGATATACTGATACCCGGTTCTCTAGGATAGATTTATACAGTTGGAATTTAGAGTGTGTTTCGACCCAGCGAGTCTTAAAGCCAGCGCTACATCCCAGCAAAGTCTTGACATCTTCAGGATATGGACATGCTTCAGGCGATTTTTGAATATTGACACAAAGTTGTGAAACCGATTGGAAATCTTTCTCACGATGGGTGAACTCTACCAGAGCAACCTACACATAAAAAAACTTATCTAGCTAGGTATTGTATCTTTGTTTTCTTAATAAAAAGCTGCATTGCGATATTAGCACTACTTACGTAGTTGTACTGCTGCAGTTCACTATATAGAAGTCAACCGACTAAATATTTCAGAATTTAAGAGGATACTTTTCTTATAACCATTCTTTTAATATAAAATTAAGAATTTTCATTATCTTCTATCGATATGAATACACAACCAGTATTTTTCCTTCATTTCAACGTATTTAGCATTTTATAGTCCTTCATTTTCAACGTATTTAGCCTTATAGTCCTTATTTTCAACGTATTTAGCCTTTTATAGTCCTTATTTTCAACGTATTTAGCCTTATAGTCCTTATTTCCAACGTATTTAGCCTTATAGTCCTTATTTTCAACGTATTTAGCCTTATAGTCCTTATTTTCAAGGTATTTAGCCTTATAGTCCATATTTTCAACGTATTTAGCCTTTTATAGTCCTTATTTTCAACGTTAGCCTTATAGTCCTTATTTTCAACGTATTTAGCCTTATAGTCCTTATTTTCAACGTATTTAGCGTTATAGTCCTTATTTTCAACGTATTTAGCCTTATAGTCCTTATTTTCAACGTATTTAGCCTTATAGTCGTTATTTTCAACGTATCTAGCCTTATAGTCCTTATTTTCAACGTATTTAGCCTTATAGTCCTTATTTTCAACGTATTTAGCCTTATAGTCCTTATTTTCAACGTATTTAGCCTTATAGTCCTTCATTTTCAACGTGTTTAGCCTTATAGTCCTTATTTTCTACGTATTTAGCCTTATAGTCCTTATTTTCAACGTATTTAGCCTTATAGTCCTTATTTTCAACGTATTTTTAGTTTGATAATCCATGATATTTTCTACTTATTTATCATTTTGTTTTAGCTTTAACCCATTTTAAAATGGTAAAAAAATTAAAAATAATAGTCGGTTAAAAATAATAGTCGGTTAAAAATACTACTCGGTGGAAAATTTAGTAACTTTTCACCATCTTTTTTAACCAATAAGGTAATTTATTTAATTATGCCTATTTTGAGGGATATAGGATGGAACTTACAAACTCTACAAAATTAAATATGTTAATATATGGTGGTTGTCAACTTGTTTTCGAGTATCACCATTAGTTGTCAACTTGTTTTCGAGTACTACCATTAGTTGTCAACTTGTTTTCGAGTACAATCATTTTTTGGTATAGTAGATACGATGAAATACCTGTGCATGAATTTTTAATGAAGAGGAAAAGATTGCACGGTACGTTTTACACTTTTTTTTAAATTTAATTTTTTAGACCTTTTTTACGCTGGTCTTTATTAATGCCGGCCCAAATACCGCCCGCTACCCACAAAAAGATAGCGGCAATAACCGATATGATACCCAGGATTTTAATCTATACCGGCCTCGTTACACAGTGTACACACGCGCTAATTTATAAGCCATAATAGCATTAACGCAACAATATAGACAAAATGTGGCCAACTTTTAATGTCAGTACCTGTATATCCTGGAGAAAGGTTTGCATATCGTTGATACAGCATGCATATAAATTTACATTTTCTATACGTGTGCTTATATCAAAAAGCCATTTTCCAAGAATTTTTAACATTTCTTCTAGCAGCTTCAGTAAAAATAGTGTTTCTTCAGCCATCTTGTATGTGACACCCAACCTCTCGCATAATACACGCCAGCGTGAATCTAACTTTTTAAGGTCTTCACGAATCTCTTCTGATATTGTACACAAGGGCGCATGACTAAGCACTTTAACAGCAAGCGATCTCATATTGTCACGTGTCTTATCATAGCGTTTCAGGTCGCCGCCGTAGATCTAAATAAGTAACAAAATATAAAGAAACAAGTTGGATATAAAGTAATTAATAATTTTTCTTTAATTCATCTCCATGTGAACCTGAAGAGAGATTTATAGCATCTTGTCGTGTGGCTATATACTCGGTGATTCGCCAAATCTAGCAAGGATCATCCGTAGCTAGAAGCGCAGACGGGACTCGAACTCGTAAAGATCTTATAAATTGGTATTAATCGATAAAATTTAAAAATGGTGATGGAAGCGAATATAATATTTTCTAAAATACAGCAAAATTAAAATGTAATTTACTGAGTAAAATACCTGGTGTCTAAAATTTTAATACCCTCTGTATATTAGGTATACGAATGGTTGTAGATTTAAGCCCATACAAAAGAGCCTTGTGAATTAGTTCAAACTTAGAAGATATAGGAAACATTTTCTGAAAAATAATATTTCACGAAGCAAAACGAATCATGGCGTAGGTTGGAGAGCGCATCTTTGATGGACATCGCAAGCCGGATTGTAAGAATGGACAGCGCATCCCGGATTGCAAGAATGGACAGCGCATCCTGAATTGTAAGAATGGACAGCACATCCCGAATTGTAAGAATGGACATCGCATCCTGAATCGCATCTTTAATAGACAGTGCATCTTTAGTGGACTAAATCAAAATCTAAATCGAATCTTTAATGAACAACGCATCTTTATGGATTTCTTATTGTTTGGAGAGAGCATACCTATTTTTGTATCGAACATTAAATTATACTAATACATTTATATCTGAAAAGCGGAGATATCTTTTTGTTTATGCTTACAACAACTTATTATAGATATAATTATAAAAGTATGTAAGATAAAAATAAGATATTTTTTGTTCTGTATATTGCCATAAACTCCTTTTGGTGTTGCTTAAACGCGGATTAATAATTGAATGCAAGCACTAAGTAATTGTAATCGGTGCAGATGGATTTTTCATCCGATGAAGTAATTTTTGTGTGACTTTTCCTAAAATTTATGGCGATTATCGTAGAATTTTTTTTGTCGGTTGCTTATTTTTGGGCCTGTAGATCCCGTTTTTGGGCCCGGTAGTGATTTTTACCCCCCCAAAATGTCCAAATTTAAGCTTACATAAATATTGATTCGGATAAATATGTATAATAACTCTTTGCTTACCAATTTATTTACTCTTATATTCCAATAGATAGCTGTAAAAAGGTCAGTAATACATCAGCATAGTTTTTGCATTTTTTATCAATTTTAGCAAAGAGTTCCATATTTAATAATTATAATAATATATTTAATATAATTTCGTTATAAATAATTAATACTTTGACCTAAAACTTTCAAGATATATTTATTCTAGCGGGGAGAATAGTGTACCAAATTTTAGCCAAATCGGCTGTCCAAAACGTTAGGAAAAAATGTCGGTTTTGGGCACCCGGGGTCTGTTTTGGGACCAAAATCTTGATGTTGATAACTTTTGAACCGTAATAGATATAGGGCTGGAATTTTCAGCAATGATAGATGGTCAAAAAATCTAGCTCTGCAAACAAAGCTTCGATTTTAAAAATATATTTATCAGATTGTTAATATCGTGTCTAAAATCGCATTTATAACAACTAAAAACAGCGATTATAAACACTCCACTTAATGCTTTGTTTTTATATCTTTTATATGTATATACAATGAATTGAGGATGTCCATTGAAGATGCACTGTCCATTACAGATACACTGCCCATTAAGGATGCGATGTCCATTAGGCATGCGATGTAATTTAAAGATGTGATGTCCGTCTACGAAAAGAAAATCCGCAGTTTGAGCAAGAAAGCCTTGTTTAGGCTAAGATATTAATCAAAATTCTCTTTTATATACCTGTAAAATCCTTTCTCGTTGCCTCTCCGGACTGTCGCTCGTATTCTCAGAAAATATTGAGGCTTCCATTCCTTTCAGCCAAGTACAGAATAACTGATTTTGATTGGAAAAACATCTAACCCATTCAATGAGACGAGAGAACAAATTAATTCTATCGCTTAATCCAGATACCGTGTTCTTCCATAACTGTTCCAAATAATAGAACTGCTGTGTTAATATCTCCCTCTCATCTGAAATTGTTACTTGGGAAAGGTATTCAGAGTATCTTTTCAACGTAGTAAGAATTGTGCGACGGCTGTCAACGTCACTTGACAGTTTCTAAAAGTAATAAAAACTAAATAAGTCTTATTGAAATGTTTGGTTTTGGCTTAAACTTTTTAATAAACATGGCTAACCGAGTAGCAACATTACTTTAAAGACCAATAGCACATTTAATCATCTTAATTCATCCACAATTAAAATAAAATAGTGGATTTCGAGTAAATTGAAAATATCGATTTTAGGCATTAAAAAACTGTTTTCGGGTCCTAAATTGGACACAGGCCTCAGAATAGGAATTTAGCAGGTGATAAAAAATCCTAAAGGATTCCCTCATTGGTCCTCTTACTTCTGCAAATTTTTAAAAGTACTCCCTCTATGGTCCTCTAACTTCATGCACATTTTAAAAGGATCCACTCTATGGTCCTCTAACTTCATGCAAATTTTTAAAACGATTCCCTCTATGGTTCTCTAGCTTCATGGACATTTTTAAAAGGATCCCTTCTATAGTCCTCTGACTTCATGCACATTTTTAAAAGGTTCCCTCTATGGTCCACTAACTTCATGATAATTTTTAAAAGGATTCCCATTATGGTCCTCTAACTTCATGCAAATTTTTAAAAGGATTCCCACTATGGTTCTCTAACTTCATGCACATTTTTAAAAGGATTCCCACTATGGTCCTCTAACTTCATGCACATTTTTAAAAGAATTCCCTTTATGGTTCTCTAACTTTATGATAATTTTTAAAAGGATTCCCTCTATCGTCCTCTAGATTCATGCAAATTTTAACAAGGATTCCCTTAATGGTCCTCTAACTTCATGCAAAATTTTAAATGGATTCCCTTTATGGTCCTCTAACTTCATGCAAATTTTTAAATGGATTCCCTCTATGGTCCTCTAACTCCATGCACAATTCAAACTTCATGCAGATTATTAGAAGCAGCAGACAAATTTAAATGTTTATCTGTTTCCGGTCCTAAATTGCCATCCCCCAAACGAGAATTTATAACAAGGTGGTATGATGAAGGTCAAAAGTTACTGTATGTGTTCTTCTAACTTTTTCATGCCAAATTTAACATTTTTGAGAAAAGTAAGCGAGCAAAGAAACATGATCTGATTATACTGTAGCAACCTGACACAGATAACTAAAGCGTAATGTTACCTGAAGTTCTGTAGAGCGCTGGTTCAGATCAATAATCCCCAGTTGATAAAGAGGTTTTTTGATGTTCTGTTCAGAAGTTCTCAACCATGACGTAATCTCTCTCATCGTTTCTGTATAATCCGCCCATATAAACAAAATCTCTTTCATTTCATCGAAACGCACACTTATGGTTTTATCTAGTTTTGACCAAGATGCCTGTAAGGACAAAGAAGCTTTGACGACCTTTCTGCTGTATTCCGTCTTATTAATTGTTCGGGATAGATTGACGATTTCTTCGTAAACGTTCTGTCGAGACAGTTTGTCGCTTTTTAATTGCTAAAAAAATATATAATCCTAATAAATTGACGAACACCTATATGAATTTAATTCATAATTGTAGCCGATTATCAAACAGTCATCCAGTCCAATTAACACAAATTGGCTAATCGGTTCAAATCAAATACATCCCATTAAACTTAACGTAATAAACATCACAAGACTGAGGCCTAAAATATGCCCCAAAACCACATGCTAAAAATTCAGAAATATATTTTTTCACACCGTATCACCATTTTTAAAAAAATAACCAGAGAACACAACTTATAAAAATTGAAAAAAAAAAACATGTTTTTTGGATCAAAATATAGAAATAAATGCGTAACAGGCCCGATTCTTTTAAAAATGGCCGACATGCTTAGATAATCAGAAATAATTGTTTGACGCCTACAATTAATTTTAAAAGAATCATAATAAAATTTCTTGACAACAAAAATCTGGTTTTCTTTCTGACTAAAGTTTCAACTGAATAGGGCCTGGTTACCAAAGCTTCAACTGAATAGGGTCTGGGTACCAAAGTTTCAACTGAATAGGGTCTGGGTACCAAAGCTTCAACTGAATAGGGTCTGGGTACCAAAGCTTCAACTGAATAGGGTCTGGGTACCAAAGCTTCAACTGAATAGGGTC
>JAUOBW010277207.1:0-10736 GCA_032360285.1 Lepidozona retiporosa | reverse complement strand
TATACTGTTTTCTTCCGTAAATAAGCCGTCAATGCAACCTATTTGAAAATAATAAAATAATTAAATTTCTAAAATAAGCAAAAACGAAAACTCTTTTCCGAGATTTATACTTTCCAAGTTTTCGTAATTTGGTATAGGGTAAATTACGAAAACGAACTGAAAGTCGGAATAAAATTTTCCGAGTTTTTGAATTCCGAGTTTTCGTATACAAAATTACGAAAACTTGGAAAATGAAAATATCAGAAAAAAAATTCCAAGGTTTCCGAGAGCTCCAAGATTTTCGAGTTTTCGATCTGACCGTGTTTTACCTACATTGATCACGTGAAATGATTTTATGGGAACAGTTTCCAGACCAGTGAATTATTCTATAGACTCTCACATTATCCTATTTTATTCGCTAATAATTTTAATCTGATATTATGCATTTAGAATAGAGGAAATATTCCAGTTATCAATGCTTCTGTTCGAATTGATCACAAAAAAATAAATTTATATATTTTACTAAAACCAGCAGCATGTACATGGTCTTTTTCGAGGGTCAACTTCGATTTGTTCTCCATTATCTTTTACATTATTCGAGCTGCTTTGCCCCAGTTTAGCTTCGGCAATATTATCCACTTTATTGTTGTTGCGTGGAAAGAGTGTTATAGCTCTTAAACGTGCCAAGAATCCTCTTAGTTTCGACATCCCTTTACTTGTTATGATTGGCTTTTTAACAGCTTTCTCTACACTTTATCTAGTATTATCCACTGACAAACAAAGTGATATTGCAAATAACTGGTTGAGATCATAGAAAATAATGTAACACGGTCCATATTATCTTTTTCGTTTCTTCACTTTTCTATAATTAAACTGAAAATGGAAATAGAATGGAAATGGAAAGCTTTGAAATTATTATTAATATTTTATTATTAAAATATTGCTGTATTGTTTTAAAATATTGTTGTATTGTTTTAAAATATTGTGCAATACACGGATATAATACGGAAAATGAAGATTTTATTTCAAATTGGTGTAAATCTAGACTATCATATAGTCGTATAGGCGGAACTATATGGGGAAGTTCCTGGAATAAATGTTATTCAGCGAAGATCCACGGCGGAAAAAATATACGAATAACAGACTATCTCGATAGTCTATTGTAAATCATGTTATCCTTGAGAAACGAACATGTAATACTAAGTATTCTATAAATATGCATTATTAGCTCTTGTCTCAATTATATTTTTAATCAAATTATGTTCCCGAAATAATATATTTCAACATGATATCCTCATCTGAAAAGATGAGCTACACACTCCTCCCATAATTTACGCCTCCATTATGTAGATATGTAGACGTCGTGATAAACCAGCGAACATCCAATAGTAGACTAGTTTAGTCTGTCTTAGGACTTACGGGAATTTACGGAACTTTAGATCCGAAAGACACTACTTCACCAAGAGACGTGCGACATTTTATTTTGTAGTGTTTTAATATTTTAGAGTATTTTTTATTTTAGAGTAGAGACTTAGGCAAGTCTAATCCCATGGCTAAATGCACAACTTGGCCACCATACCACCCGCATCACTAAGGTGATATTGGTGTCCATTTGCTGTCATAATAAATGCGAGGTAGTATTGGATTGATACTACTGCCGATGACTCCCATTCTAATATGTTTAAACAGATTATTATTCTGTCGATGTTCTATTCCAAGTAGACACTTTTAACTAAAATTAACTTCAAATATAATTATTAGTAGTAATGGCATAACTTCGGGTGGAATTTAATTGCCAGTGTAAACAAAGCTTTCTTGTGTGTACGAGTGACGTCATTAATTGAAGTTATACGATTATTCATTAATTGTACCTGAAGTTATACGATTATTCGTTAATCATTAGATAAACAGCATGTGTTTTAACCCTACAAATGTGCGATTTTGGTTCTTGATAATACATGGGGAAAAATGTGCCCCCTTCTGTAATTCCCCGTATACCTATAAATGTAATTTTTGGTAGTAATAAAAAAATTATAAACTTTTATTTTTAGAATTTTGTCATAAAAAAAGATGACATCAGCAATACTTGTCCGAAAATCAGTAAATTTTTGAAAATCACAATAAAATCACAATTTCTTAACCAAATTTCGTATCTAAAGGATATTATAAACACATTATTGTTCAAAATCTGTGCTAAGGAAAAGAAATTATGATGACATCAGCATTTGACGCAATTGTTCAAAGTCATCAAAAATCGTAAAAATTTGACTTAACCCTGGTAATATGGCTGAAACGGACCACCACATCTAAAACTATGGTGAAATAAATGCAAAAGGTTTTCAAAGCATAAAAATAGGTTAGGAATGATTATTGATCGATTTTGGTTCAAAAAACTTTGACGCCATTTTTTCGGATTTTGAGGCTAAATAAAATTAAAATAACAATTTCAATATTTTGACGTAATTTTGACTATAAAATTCCGTCAAATGACGTCATAACGAATAAATGTTTTTTGCTACTACAAGATAATAGCATATTACGTACTAAAGTTACTTTTATAGACGAAATTTCTGAAAAAATATATGAAAAATAGCTATGTAGCTTATCGGCAAAAGGCTGTCACCTCAAGAAGAGACTCCTAGAATAAACTTTACAATGGCTATAAAAGCGATCCTAAAACGACAGGCTAATATTTCTATTGCCAATACAGTTCGGCATTTCAATAGAATAATAAATTACTCACATGTGTTTTATGACTTTATGACTTTACAAATGTATTTTCAGTCATGAAAGACCCGTGAAAGATGGAAGGTTGTTCAAACTCTCTCTCAAAAAAACTTCCATTCGGACATGACTGATTAAGAATAACTCGCTTTAAGGGCCCCTTCCTTCATAATTTTTGATTGACAACTGAAATCATTTTGAAACTTGTCACAGTTGTAGACATACCTTAATGAGTATTTTGGAAATTTTTTTTTAATATGACGTCATTTTTGATGACGTCAGCAATATGTGTAAAAAAACGGTTTTTACCAATTGTAACTACCCATGTTCTGGGAATAGGGTCAAACCCTGTTCTAACCCTATTATGACCCTATTGTTTTGTGTTTCACACAGGGTCAGTTCGGGGTCTGACCCTATTATAACCCTGTTTGACCCTATATGATCATGTTTGACCCTATTTTGACACAAAACCCAGGACATGGGTAATATCTTCAAAACTTTTGACAATTTTTAGATATGGTTTACATTTTGCTATTAAAATGTAATCAAGGGTTATATTTTATAGAAAATTTAGATTTTCGATTTTTATGGTAAGGAAGTCGGTGACGTCACTACCCTCAAAAAATTGGTAGACAAAAAAAAAGTTTATTTTTTTTGCGAATTAGGTATGGGGAAATTGTGAAATTTTTACAAATGCTGACGTCTCGCACAAAATTGACGTCATCGTATTATTTGTTTTACAATTTATAACCGACATATAATTTTAGAAAAAGTCAACAATGGAATTTTCCATAGCTCTCATCGTTTCAGAAATATTTGAAAAAAACCTATAGGGGGAGCTGAAACAGTATGAATAGGGTTAAGACCTTACTATTTAATTAAAACCAATATTGGATACTTTAGTCCTTTAGTGGAAGAAACTTTTGAGGAAGAAAATTTTGCATTTCGTGTAAAAAACATTCTCGATTAGCCAAATTTTAACTATTTCGCGGGAATAAACCTTCGTGATTGATAAAATTTTGAAATTTTGCAATTTTGAAATTTTCGCAGGAATAAACCTTCGCGATTGGCAGAAATGGGAATTGAAAACTTCTTAGTAATGTCACTTATATATCTTTTTAAAAAGAAAGAAAAAAATTATACTAATAACAATTATCTATATAACTTTAGATTCAATGGTGTCTTCTTTCTCCTTTTGGTCCCCTACTCTTTTTTAAAGAATCGACGGATATTTTTCATTTTCACTTCTGTAACCGTTTTTAATTTTTTTTGGATATTTGGGTCAAATTTTGAAATTTCACGGGAATAAACTTTCGTGAAAAGGGCCAAAGATCGCGAAAGTTTCCTCCTGCGAAAGTTTCTTCTACTAAAGTAATATACAACTATGTGTACGAATTTGTTATTCGGCTCTGATTTGTAAACGTTAATGATTTGAAAGTACATGAATGTACTGTTAATAATATACGTATCGGTAGTTATTGAACCTCGGACGGACGTGAAATTATATCACAAAGTATTACTCATTCGAAAACTTTCCATACAAAAAACCCAATTCAATTTTTTGGTAATAAAAAGTAAAAAGGCGTATATCGTCACACCATTGAAGACCCTTATATTAATACGAGCCGAACCACCAGACGAGAGTGACTCCAATTATAAAACTGTATTTTATATTTTAAGTTTATATATGTCATATTTTGCTTATGCGCTGTACAAATCTTTCCGACAGTCACTCGTGGAGAGCGTGGGGCAGTGTCTTTGGTCAAAATGCCCACGCCGGGGAAATATTTTGTGGTAAATCCCCATCCCCGGTGACATTTTTAGCTTATTTTTATTCTTTTAGCCTTATTTTAGGACAAACTGATACAAAATATTTGAGTCAAAATCCTCCCCTCCCCTAGAGGGATAAATGTCGAAAAGATTCGTACTTTTATTTTTAAGTAAAGACCGACGTTTAATTATACACACACTGTACACTCCAGATAACTCGAACCTCCAAGGGATTAATTAGAGTGTTATAGAATGTTATAGAAGTTATCAGGGATAAGTCGAACTTTTGCAGGTAAGTAAAATTAGTTCGAGTTTTATTAAAGGTTTTTTCTATTCTATCTGAAATATCTATTGTCTGTTTGATGACAGCGAGGGCTAAAAAGTTCTCTGTATTTTGCAATATACTTGAGAGAAAGGACATTTATATCAGGTGTGAATGAAAAATTCAATTTATTGAAAGAACAAAATGTTGGTTTTATTTATCCTCTCAAGTTAGAGTTTTCGTAAGAATATTGGTCTAGGTAACAGGAAAAATGGTTTGACTTAGCTAATGTTCAAGCTATCAAGGGTTCCAGTTTTCGACTGATTTTCATGAAAATTTCATGACCATAAAATATTAGGAAATCTTGTGAACATTCCGGGGCTTAAATCTCTCGTAGAATAATAATAATACCTAATCTTCCTAACGTATTATATTCTAGATTACCAAGCGTAAAAATGGAAATGATAACATGAAAATTAGGGATGAAAAAGAGGCCTGAAAAAGTTAATTGAACAAGCTTTGTCGTCTCTCTTTACGGTACTCTTTCCAGTAGTTGAAAATCTGGATAAAATAACAAAATACCTTAATTATGTCGGTACGATGTAAAGAAGCAAATATCACGCAAACGATGTGCATATCAGTTAACGTATTATTAAAAAAATTTTCCCCCCAAAAAATTATAAATTGATTAAAATCCCCGAAGATATCAAAAGTGCTGGGTGATGATTTTGCATCAAATTATAGTTCCGGGGATGCCAATTTTGACAACAGAAACTGACCACAACACGGGAAAATCCCTACCTCCCAAGAAGGTCGTTGTCGGAATGATTTGAATGGCTTAGGAATTGAATTTCTTCCCAGAATCTCAGAAAATGATACAACAGTGTCTTTTTACCATTTCGAAACGTCGATTGTTTGATATCATGACCCATTTTTGTTTTAATAAAAAGTCGTTTAACCCTATCTGGCCTGGGCTATTTGAAAACCTGTAATGCCTCCGGAGCCAACCCCCTACAAAAAGGCCATTAATGTACTTCGATTTTGATAAAAATTGGTACAAAGGTAGGTCCTGATATAACATAAATTTTGAAAGAAAAACAAATCGAGAACGGCAAAAAAAATGTTGACGTAAGCTTAAACAGCTCTAAAATATTTTCCTTGAGAGATTTTTGCATGCGGTTTTTGGCATATGAAAGATTATATATTTTTTAAATATTTTTTTTTTGAAAAATAAATAAATATTAAAATGGCGGAATATTGGGTCCAAATAAAATCGGTCTAGGACCCCCACGAAGAATGAAGCTGATTTTTAGCCCAGAGCGAGCTTTTAGTACGATCAATCTATGCTAAAAATCTAAGCCTGATAGCACTTATGGTTTAACCCTATCTTAGTGCCCCCTGTCAGTTAACTTTTATATATAATAATAACTTATTTTATTATAATAACTAAAATCTTTATCTATTGACCCTAAAATTTGGTGACTTTTCCTAAAATTAATTTAGGAAAGTTTTAAAACATTTTTTTTTTAGTCGGACCCCATAACTTGACGTGACGGCCTTTTTCCGACAAGCGAAACCACTAATTTTCATATTTTTTCAGGACTTTTGTATATAAAAGTAACTTATGTACATAATATCACTTCTAATGCAGAGCAATTATGTTATCTTATAGTAGCGAAAGGTATTTGTCCATTATGACGTCATATGACGGTATTTTTAAGGTCAGAATGACGTCAAAATCATGAAAAATAACGGTAAAATCTTAAAAAATGATGTCCAATTTTTTTGAACGAAAATCGATCAACAATCATTCCTAACTCATTTTTTATGCTTAGAAAACCTTTTTATGCATTTATTTTACCATTTTGCGAAGGTTTGTGGTCAGTTTCAGTAATCATTTTAGAGTTAAAGTTAAATTTGTACGATTTTTGCTGACTTTCTATAATTACGTCAAATACTGACGTCATCTTAATTTCTTGGCCTAAACACAATTTTTAACACTAATATGTTTTTAAATATATTTTAGATATCTTGTGTGAAGTTTTAGACAATTTGGCTAAGAATTCGTAATTTTATTGAGAGTTTAGTAAAAATGCTGATTTTCGGACAAATATTGCTGACGTCATCATTTTTCATTAAGAAATTTCAAAAAAATGTTATTACACAAATATCCGTATGTGTACCAAAAATTACATTTATAGCTATATACATGGTCTAGGAAATGATAGGGATGTGCCGCCCAAAAATGTAAAGCATACCCGTTTTTAAGGAAGACATTTTAAATTATAACACCCGTTTTTAAAGGTTGGGTACTAAGAAGGAAATTATAAATAATGTAAATTGACCCGTATTTAAGAACAACTGATAAAAGCAGCCGTTGTTAAGTACAATATTAATTTGAGACCCGTTTTTAAGGAAAAGGTTTCCAAATAAGTACCCGGTTGTACGGTGTTTTTTCCTCAGAAACCCGCCCTTAAGGGCGTCACATACCTATCTTCCAATATAGGCAAGTACCCCCCGGGTGTAAGGTAGGTTTAAAAGTTATCCAACTTCAAAAATTAGGGCCCAAAACAGGGGCCGATATTGCCCGAAAACGACATTTCGGACAATAACTCAATTTTTAGGCACATCCTAGGTAGATTGAAGATATTTGGAAAGCTTTAGTTGCCCTAAATATGGACTTTTTAGTAAAAATATAAAAAAACCTGACATACTGCTGACGCCATAAATCCGCCATTTTAAAGCGAATAATATGAATTGAATTGTAAATAGTTTACGAAGAAAGAAGCGAATAACCACTATGCAAAGGATTATTATGCATATCTATACAATTAGTTATGTAACCATGAATTTTGCCTATTTTTATTTCTTTCTTACACCTACCCTCTGCTAGGATTGGGGATTATGGCTCAGTTCCCCCCACCTGTAGGAATTTTGACTCGAACTTTTCTCTGCGTTGGGCATTTTGTAACAGTTTACCCCCAAATTAAGGCTTAACAGAGCATCGGCCGAAAAGGTGAATACAATTTCTCCGGGGTGGGGATTTTCTCAATAAATAAACGCCCTCATCCCGAAGATAGCCCACCCTGGCACAGTGGGTGGAAGTCGGGAAGAATTGAACCGCACATTACTAAATGAGGCAAATTTGTATGTAATTTTTAGTTAAATTTTGAATTTTGATTTTGTTATTCAAAATAGCAGATATTTCGGTCAACATTTTGAAAAAAAACAACACTAAAAATGAACTAGGAAGGACCACGAAGAATTTGAAAATCTGATTTTTCGACTAGAGCCATATTTTAGGATGATCTATTTTAATTTCAGACAATAGCTCTTTTGTTTTAAAAGTTATCTAACCATCTAACTTCAAAATATTGGACTTAACATAGAGGCCTCCGAGATAATAACTTCAGATAGTCTGGGATATCCGATCTGAAATCTAGTAAACTGATTCTCCCCACTATAACGAACTAATTTCGAAACTCTTATTAAAAGTTTTAAAAATTATGCAGACCTGTTGCTGACGTCATAAATCGGCCGAATTGAAAAGAACATGAAATAAATTGTAATACAGAGACAAAAGATATATAGAGGACTCTCTATTACTCGAACCTCTATAACTCGAATCTCTCCTTAACTCGAACAATTTCGCTGGCACAGTGGAAATTCATCTACTACATTGGACTCTCTATTACTCGAATCTCTCCATAACTCGAACAATTTCTGATTCCCCGTGGGTGCTCGAGTTAACGAGAGTCCACTGTAATTTTAGTATGAGTAATGTACTAAAACGGGTAATTTTGACTCAACAAAGATTGATTTGCAATCAGAAAATATATATTTCAAACCAAAAGTTAGTTAATAAATCAATCCAGTTGAAATCATAATAAACTGACTGGATGTTATTTTTTAAGCATAGCAATATTTAAATGGATCCATACCCGAATTACCGTTTAAAATAAATTTCCATTTGGATAACTTAAAAATGCTGAATATATATTCCGGAATGTCGAGATGATAATCAGTTTAAAAACATGAGGAAATAAAGTTTATGAAAATTAAAAATAATAATATGAAAACAGGAAGGACCACAAATAAAACTGATGCATAACAATTACCCATACTTGCTACGTAGAGGCGGTACTCAGAATGTATGGAATAGATACTGTAATTGAGCTTATTGTTGACAACTGAAAAGTCAACCTCGCCAAGAAATCTAGGAAACAAACCCTAAAATGAAAATAATCCCAGGTACATTTGATTTACAGTTCGACAAATAAAATATCCCATCGATTTTAAATATAGTAAAATAGCAATGAATTATCCCCGTGAATATTTGTTGCGTGAAAACTACAATCGAATTTTAGGTATTTTTTGATGGATTAGACAACAAAATTGAATTGTTCAAACATTTTTTGACATAGTTATCACTGACTGAAGTAGAAAAAAATAATCTGATCTTAAAACAGAACATTAATATAAAATGATTGTGTATTTATTCATTTCACACATCTAGCCTGTACACTCCCCTTGCGTAGCTAAATGCTTGTTAAGTTCTAAGATGTGACCAAAATGTTTGCCACATTTATGACAATCAGTTTTAATAACTTCCTTTTGCGTATGTTCATTTGCTGATGTGTTTGCGTGCATGCGCATGTGTGTGTTTAATGCACTGGCACCTGAAAAAGACCGTGAACAAACCCCACATTTAAAAGGTCGTTCAGAGTTGTGCATAGCCATATGTTCTTGAAGATGTTGTGCTTCTTGGAAAGACAGTTGACAGCGACCGCATTGAAACGGTTTCGCCGCTTCGCTAGAAGTACAATGATGTTTTTCGAAAGCTGTCTTTTGATTGAATGCCTGACCGCACCCTTGACAACGAAATATATCCCATTCAAGACGACCTTCATGCGGAGGGCGTCCTTCATGCGGTGGGCGACCATCATGTTGTAGAATTGGCGGACGCCCATCGTGTGGAACACGCTGTTCTATTGCTATACGCTCTAATTGTGTCCTTTCATGTAATATTCGTTCTCGTTCGACTATTCGTTCGTGCTCATGTGCTGTCATTCGCTCATGTGCAGCTCTCTCTTGACTGGCTGCTTGCATGAGCTTTAGCTCACGTTGCTTGTTAGCCTCGTTTATTTTCGAATGTTCTGACACTGACATTACTAACGGTAAGTGCTTATAATATCCAGCGGCGTTTGCCGCGAAATGAGGTTGCATATGTTGAGGTAGAACACCGTGCGGTGTTCTGTGATCATGATGCTTATCAGGGTGTTCCTGAGGGTGTGTTCGTTTATGTAAATCCTCCGCACTCATAGAGCGAGACATACCCCCGTCGTTGAATTCTCTGCGTAAAGAAGGGTTTATAGAACTAACTCTAGTAGAATGTGCGTGTGTTAAAGAACCGTGTAGAGTGGGGCGTGGTCCAATGTGTGCACGGGAATCCATAATATGAGGGGCCTGACTTAATGTTGGAGGTTGAACGGGTGGAGGCTGGTAACCACTTGTTACATGGTTGCCATGGTTATGTTGTTGAAGTATGTGTCCACCTGGAGGTATTCTTGGCGGTTCGTTTCGTGATGAGTTAAGAATCACTTTTCCACCGTGAATAAACGGATGGACTTTACCATCAGGGTGGTGGTGTTGCAGTTGAGAGGCATCCATGTCAGCCATTTTAGAAACTTCCAAAGGAGCTTGAATACCTGATAATAATTATATAAATCAGGAAAAAAATGAAAGCAGCCATAAATAATGTTCAAAGCGGTTAAAAAGAAGGATGCGTACATTATTGAGGATGATCAAACTCGTAATAAATTCAGCTTTAGTACGCCAACAAAGAGTGTAATTAATTATTTGTTTAATTTGTACTATACAGAGTAAAATTCTTGTAAAATTTTGTTAATATTTATACTCTTAATTTGTACGAAACAAAATGAAACAAGCACTAAGTGACAAATGGACCCCCGGACTTTTTTAGAGAAACAACCAAAAGGCT